>JAJPUD010027054.1:1187-15899 GCA_023553655.1 Myrmecobius fasciatus
ATACTCTCTATTGTTTTTAATAGGAATGGATGTTGGATTTTATCAAATGCTTCTTCTGTATCTATTGAGATTATCATATGTTTTTTGTTAATTTGGTTATTAATATAGTCAATTATGTTAATAGTTTTCCTAATATTGAACCATCCCTTCATTCCTGGTATAAATCCTATTTGGTCATGGTGTATTATTCTGGGAATGATTTTCTGTAATCTCTTTGCTAATATTTTATTTAAGATTTTTGCATCAATATTCATTAAGGAGATTGGTCTATAATTTTCTTTCTCTATTTTTGTTTTACCTGGTTTAGGTATCAGTACCATGTCTGTATCATAAAAGGAGTTTGGTAGGAATACTTTATTCCCTATTTTTTCGAATAGTTTATATAATATTGGAGTTAATTGTTCTTTAAATGTTTGGTAGAATTCACATGTAAATCCATCTGCTCCTGGGGATTTTTTCTTAGGGAGTTGATTAATGACTTGGTCTATTTCTTTTTCTGAAATGGGACTATTTAAGTAATTTATTTCCTCTTCTGTTAATCTGGGCAATCTATATTTTTGTAGAGATTCCTCCATTTCACTTAGGTTATCAAATTTATTGGCATACAGTTGGGCAAAGTAACTCCTGATTATTGCTCTAATTTCCTCTTCATTGGTGGAAAGTTCTCCCTTTTCAATTTTGAGACTAACAATTTGATTTTCCTCTTTCCTTTTTCTTATTAAATTAACTAGAGGTTTATCTATTTTGTTGGTTTTTTCATAAAACCAACTTTTAGTTTTATTTATTAATTCAATGGTTTTTTTACTTTTCATTTTACTAATCTCTCCTTTTATTTTCATAATTTCAATTTGGTATTTATTTGGGAGGTTTTAATTTGTTCTTTTCTAGCTTTTTTAGTTGCAAGCTCAGTTCATTGATTTTCTCTTTCTCTATTTTATGCAAATAAGCATCTAGAGATATAAAATTTCCCCTTATTACCGCTTTGGCTGTATCCCACAAATTTTGGTATGTTGTCTCATTATTGTCATTCTCTTGGATGAAATTAGTAATTGTGTCTGTAATTTGCTGTTTCACCCATTCATTCTTTAGGATAAAATTATTTAGTTTCCAATTGGTTTTTGGTCTATTTTCTCCTGGCCTTATATTGCATGTGATTTTTATTCCGTCATGATCTGAAAAAAATACATTTATTATTTCTGCCTTTCTGCATTTGATTTTGAGGTTTTTGTGGCCTAACACATGGTCAGTTTTTGTATAAGTTCCATGGACTGCTGAGAAAAAAGTAAACTCCTTTCTGTCTCCATTTAATTTCCTCTAAAGATCTATCATACCTAATTTTGCTAACATTTTGTTTACCTCCTTAACTTCTTTCTTATTTATTTTGTGGTTTGATTTATCAAGTTCTGAGAGAGGGAGGTTGAGATCCCCCACTATTATAGTTTTGCTGTCTATTTCTTCTTGCATCTCTCTGAAATTTTCCTCTAGGAATTTCCATGCTATACCACTTGGTGCATATATGTTTAGTATTGATATTGCTTCATTATCTATGGTACCCTTCAGGAAGATATAATTTCCTTCTTTGTCTCTTTTAATTAAGTCTATCTTTGCTTTTACTTGGTCTGAGATCAGGATTGCTACCCCTGCTTTTTTTTTTTTTGTTTACCTGAAGCATAATAGATTCTGCTCCAGCCTTTTACCTTCACCCTGTATGTATCTCTATGTTTTAGATGTGTTTCTTGTATACAACATATTGTTGGATTCTGGTTTTTAATCCAGTCTTCTATCTGCTTCTGCTTTAAGGGAGAGTTCATTCCATTCACATTTACAGTTAAAATAACTAATTCTGTATTTCCTGCTATCTTATTTACCCTAGCTTATGGTTTTCTCTTTCTTATCCCCTTTCCCTCCTTCCTACTATTTTGCTTTTGATAACCACTTCCCTCAAACAATCCTTGCCCTTTAGAGCCCCACCCACCCCTTTTTTCCACCTTTTCCTCCTGTTTCCTTATAAGTACGTCTATTATTCCCTCAGAGCCAAATCTGATGAGATGGAGATTAACCCAATTCTCATCCCCCTCCCTTTTTTCCCCTCAATCATTATAGGTTTTCTTTGCCTCTACATGTGATGTAATTTCCCTTATTTTACCTCCTTTTCCTCTTCTTCCAGTGTTATCCCTTTTCTAACTCTAATTTCTTTTTCAGTTTATCATATCATAATAATCATAAAATCACACTAATCATATCATAATCATAATGTAATAATAGATTCATAAAATCAACCCTCATTCTATAAGTATCTATAACATAAATATAGTTCTCAAGTGTTTTTTTTTCCCTTTTTCCCTTTTTATGCTTCTCTTGTGTTCTGTGTTTGTAGATCAAATTTTTTGTTCAGTTCTGGTCTTTTCAGTAGAAATAGGTGAAATTCTCCTATATCATTGAAAGACCATCTTCTTCCCTGGAAGATAATGCTCATTCTAGCTGGGTAACTTATTCTTGGCTGTAGTCCAAGTTCCTTTGCCCTTCGGAATATCTGATTCCAGGCCCCTCGATCCTTCAAAGTAGAAGCTGCTAGGTCCTGTGTGATCCTAATTGTGGCTCCCTGATATTTAAATTGTTTCTTTCTGGCTTCTTGTAATATCTTTTCCTTGGTATGATAGTTCTGGATTTTAGCCACGATATTTCTGGGGGACTTAATATTTGGGTTTCTTTCAGGAGGTGATCGGTGGATTGTTTCAAGAAGTATTTTGCCTTCTGGGTCTAAAATATCAGGGCAGTTTTCTTTTATGATTTCCTGGAAGATAGTGTCTAGGTTCTTTGTTTTCATCATGGCTTTCAGGAAGCCCTATAATCCTTAGATTGTCTCTCCTAGATCTATTTCCAGGTCAGTTGTTTTTCCTAGGAGATATTTCATGTTTTTCTCTATCTTTTCATTTTTTTGTTTTTGTTTGACTGATTCTTGAAGTCTTGATGAGTCATTCATTTCCAATTGTTCGATTCTAATTTTTAATGTCTTATTTTCTTCAGTTACTGTTTTTAGTTCTTTTTGCAATTGACCAATTACATTTTTTTGTTCATTGCATTCTTTTTCCATTTTTTCTATTTTATTTTGTAGTGATCTCATTTCGTTTCCCCATGTTTCTTCTAACTCTCTTTTAAGATCCTTTATGTAATCTTCAAAGAAAGCCTTGTGGCATGGAGACCAGTTTATATCTCTCTTTGGGGCTTTTTCTGGAGTTGCTTTACCTTTAGGGGCCTCAGGATTTGAGGTCTGTTCTTCCCTCTCTCCATAAAAGTTGTCTATGGTGAGAGCTCTTTTTGGTTTTTTATTCATTTTTTTTTAAAGGTAAGAGGTCTGTTTAAGGCAAAGTTGGGACAGCTGCTTTAATTTGCCCTGGGGCAGTTCTGCTGATTGAGTTATTTCAGTACCTGGGCAGTCCTGCTGATTGAATTATGTCAGGTGCTGGGCAGTTCTGCTTTAGTTCACCCTGGGGCAATTCTGCTGATTGAATTATTTCAGGTACTTGGTAGCTCTGCTGATTGAATTATTTCTGGTGCTGATCAGTCCTGTTGATTGATTGATCACCCTAGGCTGTTGTGCAATGGCAGCTAGGTCAGATGCTCATCAGGGGTTCAGTGGTTCACAATCTACCCCCCACAAAAGGCAGACCCTTCAAACCACCTGCCCACAATCAGGACAGATTAACCCAAGAGGCCCCCAGAAGACTCCCAGGTGTGTGAAAAGCACAACGCTCCCACTCCTGTTCCGACTCCTGTTCCCGCTCCCTGATCCAGCTCCCTGCCCCGGTCTCCCTGCACTGCAGTCTGGGTTCAGTAGACCACCCCCCTGCCCAATTAAAACAGACCTGTTTTGAGGTTCTTCCAGAGTATCTTCTTCTAGAATCGTGTTGTCCTCCAGATATTGTGGATTTTTTTGCTTCAAAATCAGTCTAGAGGCTTCATATGTTGTTGGTTTGAGGGAAGGTTAGAGGAGGTTACAGAGACTCCTGTCTGATCTCCGCCACCATGGCTCCACCCCCAGAAGGAAGTCTCCTTCCCTTGAAATTCTTCTTGAAACAAAAGAATTTTGTTCTTCCAGATGAATTTTGTTCTTATTTTTTCTAGGTCAGCAAAATAGCTTCTTGGGAGTTTGATTGGCATAGCACTAAATAAATAGATTTTTTGGAGTAGTATTATCATCTTTGTTATATTCGCTCGACCTATCAAAGAGCATTTGAAATTTTTCCAGTTGTTTAGATCTGACTTTATTTGTGTGGAAAGTGTTTTGTCGTTTTGCTTATATAGTTCCTGATTTTCCCTTGGCAGATATTTTATACTATATTACATACAAATATTTTATACTATTGACAGTTATTTTAAATGGAATTTCTCTTTGTGTCTCTTGCTGTTGGATTATGTAATTGATGTATAAAAATGCTGGTGATTTATTTTGTATTCCGCAACTTTGCTACAGTTGTGGATTTTTTTTTCCTTTTTTGCTGAGGTAATTGAGGTTAAGTGACTTGCCCAAGGTCACAACAGCTAGGGAATGTTAAGTGTCTGAGGCCAGATTTGAACTCAGGTCCTCCTGCCTTTAGGGCTGGTGCTCTATCCAATGTGCCACCTAGCTGTCCCTATGAATTATTTCTTTTTTTTTTATTTGTAAAACATATGTATGGGTAATTCCTAAACATTAACCCTTACAAAGCTTTCTGTTACAAATTTTCCCCCCTACTCCCCACCCCTCCCCTAGATGGCAGGATATCCACTACATGATAATTACGTTAGAATACCTAAGAAATCAAATATATGTATAGTTATTGCATCATTTTTTGTGCAGGAGAAATCGTATCTACAAGAAAGAATAATCAGATAAAGGAAATACAATGCAAGCAAACCTCAATAGAGAAAATGAAAATGTTATTTTGTGGTCCACATTTCACATTCCTCTCTCTGGGTGTATATGGCTCTCTTCACCGAACAATTGGAACTGGTTTGAAGCATTTCATTGTTGAAGAGAGTCATGTCCATTAGAACTGATCCTCATGTAGTATTGTTGTTGCCATGAATAATGATCTCCTGGTTCTGCTCACTTCACTGAGCATCAGTTCATGCAAGTCTCTCCAGACCTCTCTGAAATCATCCTGCTGGTCATTTCTTACAGAGCAATAATATTCCATAACATTCATATACCATAATTTATTCAACCACTCTCCAATTGATGGACATCCATTCAATTTCCAGTTTCTAGCCACTACAAAAAGGGCTGCCACAAACATTCTTGCACATGTGGGGTCCTTTCGTTCTTTTATGATTTCTTTGGGATATAAGCCCAATAGAAACACTGCTGGGTCAAAGGGTATGCATACTTTGATAACTTTTTGAGCATAGCACCAAATTGCTCTCCAGAATGGTTTGATCCATTCACAGCTCCACCAGCAATGCATCAGTGTCCTAGTCTTCCCACATCCCCTCCAACATTCATCTTTATCTTTTCCTGTCATTTTAGCCAATCTGACAGGTGTGTAGTGGTACCTCAGAGTTGTCTTAATTTGCATTTCTCTGATCAATAGTGATTTGGAACACCTTTTCATATGATTATAAATAGTTTTAATTTCATCATATGAAAATTGTCTGTTCATATCCTTTGACCATTTATCAATTGGAGAATGGCTTGAATTCTTATAAATATGAGACCTATATATATCTTAGAGATGAGACCTTTATCAGAACCCTTAAATGTAAAGATGATTTCCCAATTTGATGCTTCCCTCATAATCTTGTCTGCATTAGTTTTGTTTGTACAGAAACTTTTTAACTTAATATACCTAGGAATTATTTCTAATAGCCTTTTAGTTTGTTCTCTAGGGTTTTCTAAGTATACCATCATATCATCTGCAAAGAGTGATAATTTGGTTCCCTCATGTCCTACTCTAATTCCTTTAATCTCTTTTTCTTCTCTTATTGCCAAAGCTAGCTTTTCTAATACAATATTGAATAGCAATGGTGATAATGGGCAACCTTGTTTCTTGGGAATGGTTCCATTTTATCACTGTTACATATAATGCTAGCTGATGGTTTTAAATAGATGCTACTGACCATTTTAAGGAAAAATCCATTTATTCCTTTACTTTCTAGTATTTTAATAAGAATGGATATTGGATTTTATCAAATACTTTTTCTGCATCTATTGAGATAACCATATGTTTCTTGCTCATTTGGTTATTGATATAGTCAATAATGTTAATACTTTTCCTAATATTGAGCCATCCCTGTATTCCTGGTGTAAATCCTACTTAGTCATGGTGTATTATCTTGGGGATGATTTTCTATAATCTCTTTGCTAAAATTTTCTTTAATATTTTTGCATAAATATTCATTAAGGAGATTGGTCTATAATTTTCTTTCTCTGTTTTCATCCTACCTGGTTTAGGTGTCAGTACAATGTCTGTGTCATATGAGGAATTTGGCAGGAGTCCTTCATTACCTATTTTTTCAAATGCTTTATATATTATTGGAGTTAATTGTTCTTTAAATGTTTGGTGGAATTCACATGGATTTACATGTGAATCCTGGGGATTTTTTCTTAGGGAGTTGATTAATGACTTTTTCTATTTCTTTTTCTAAAATGGCATCATTTAAATAATTTATTTTCTCTTCTGTTAATCTGGCAATCTATATTTTTGCAGATATTCCTCCATTTCACTTAGATTATCAAATTTATTGGCATAAAGTTGGGCAAAGTAACTTCTAACTATTGCTCTAATTTCCTCTTCATTGGTGGAAATTTCTCCCTTTTCATTTTTGAGACTAACAATTTGATTTTCCTCTTTCTTTTATCATTTCCTGTAAAATGATGTCTAGGTTCTTTTTTTTTTTATCATGGCTTTTCAGGAAGCCCTATAATCCTTAGATTGTCTCCCGTAGATGTATTTTCCAGGTCAGTTGTTTTTCCTAGGAGATATTTCATATTTTCTTCTATTTTTTCATTTTTTGTTTTTGTTTGATTCTTGAGGTCTTGTTGAGTTATTCACTTCCATTTGTTCCATTCTAATTTTTAGGATTTTATTTTCTTCAGTTACCGTTTTTAGCTCCTTTTGCAATTGGACAATTAAATTTTTTTGTTCATTGCATTCTTTTTCCATTTTTTCCATTTTTTTGCAATGATCTCATTTCATTTCCCCATATTTCTTTGAACTCTCTTTTAAGATCCTTTATGCAATCTTTGAAGAAACCATTGTGATGTGCGGTCCAGCTTATGTCTCTCTTTGGAGATTTTTCTGGTTTTGCTTTTCCTTTAGGGACTTCAGGATTTGAGGTCTGCTCTTCTCTCCATAAAGCTGTCTATGATGAGAGTTATTTTTGGTGTTTTATTCATTTTTTAAGGCTTGAATTTTGTTTAAGGCAAAGGAGGGACAGCTGCTTTAATTTACCCTGGGGCAGTTGTGCTGATTGAGTTATTTCAGGTGCTGGGCAGTTCTGCTGATTGCTTTAGGGTGCTGTGTAATAGCAGATAGATCTAGTGCTCTTCTGGGGCTCAGTGGTTCTCAGTATACCCCCCCCAGAAGGACAGATTGGCCCAAGAGGCTCACAGAAGACCCCCCAGGTGCGTGGAAGCCTTACCTCCAACTCCCCATTACAGCTCCCTGCCCTAATGTCCCTTTGCTGTAGTCTGGATGGGGCAGACCATCCCCCTGCCCAATTGAAATAGACCTCTTCCGAATTTCTTCCAGGCTATTTTCTTCTAGAAATGTGTTGTACTCCAGATATTTGTGGATTCTTTGACAAAATCAGTTTAAAGGCTTAATCTGCTGTTGGTTTGAGGGAAGGTTAGAGGAGCTTACAGAGACTCCTGTCTGCTCTCCACCATCTTGGCTCCACCCCCGGACCATCTAGACTCTGAAAATGATGTATTGTAAAAATTTGACCATGTAAATACCATACAAATTAATAAAACAAGCAGTCTCTGACTTTCACAGCTTATAATTCTTAGGAATAGATACTTTCTTCTAGACTCCTAAAAATGATGTCCAAACGCATCAATATACCCATTCACCAAAGCAAGAAGTAAAGCAAATTCAACATCAAACCCCTGAATACATTTTCACAGGGTCTTAGTTCGGGGAAGGGCCTTAGAAATTAGGTAGTTCAACCTATTCCTGAACACATATCTCTTCTACCACAAGAAATCATCTGACCTTCACTTGAAGAAGTCTCATAATAAAGGTGTCTTATATTGATAAGTTTCCAATTCTATTGTCATGCAATAAAATTTCTTTGGTGATGATTTAAGAAAAAGATAAGTAGTTCAGTAGAATAGACTAGGTGAGGGTAATCTATGAAAAGCCCAAGTTTTGTAAATTCAATAATAAAACTTCTGAAGAAAAAAATCCATCATTTTATATGAATGGCTAAGAAAATTGAAAAATAATTTATCTAAAATAGGTTCATATTTATATATTACATCTTTTACTTTAGTGAGTATTAAATGCATATGAAATTTAAATATAAAATGTGATGCCCTTTTTTAAATTAAAACTTTTTATTTGCAAAACATATGTATGGGTTATTCTTCAACATTGCCCCTTACAAAGCTTTTCAATATAAATTTTTCCCCCCAGTCCCCACCCTTCCCCTCGATGGCAGGAAGTCTACTACATGTTAATTATGTTAAAATACTTGACAAATCAAATATATGTATACATACGAGAAAAAAATCAGAGAAAGGAATCACAATGAAAGCAAATATCAATAGAGAGCATGAAAATGTTATGTTGTAGTCGACATTTCATATCCCTCTCTCTGGGTATATATGGCCTTCTTCACTGAACAATTAGAACTGGTTTGAAACATTTCATTGTTGAAGAGAGCCATATCCATCAGAATTGATCATCATATAGTCTTGTTGTTGCCATGTATAATGATCTCCTGGTTCTGCTCATTTCACTCAGCATCAGTTCATGCAAGTCTCTCCAGGCCTCTCTGAAATCATGCTGCTGGTTGTTACTTACAGAACAATAATATTCCTTAATATTCATATACCCTAATTTATTCAGCCATTCTCCAATTGATGGGCATCCATTCAGCTTCCAGTTTCTAGGCACTACAAAAAGGGCTGCCACAAACATTCTTGTACATGTAGGGCCCTTTCCTTCCTTTAAGATCTCTTTGGGATAGAAGCCTAATAGAAACACTGCTGGATCAAGGGGTATGCAGAGTTTGATAACTTTTTGAGCATAGTTCCAAATTGCTCTCTAGAATGGTTGGATTCATTCACAGTTCCACCAACAATGTATCAGTGTCCCAGTTTTCCCACATCCCCTCCAACATTCATCCTTATCTTTTCCTGTCATTTTAGCCAATCTGACAATCTGCATTAGTTTTGTTTGTACAAAAGCTTTTTATCTTAACATAGTCAAAATTATCTATCTGGTGTTCAATTAAGAGATCCAGTTCTTCTTTGGACATACATGTATTCCATCTGAGAGGTAAACTACTCTATGTTCTCTAATTTGCTTATAATATCACTCTTTTTTATTATTACTTTTTATTTGCAAAACATATGTATGGGTAATTACTAAACATTAACCCTTACAAAGCTTTCTGTTACAAATTTTTCCCCCCTACTCCCCACCCCTCCCCTAGATAGCAGGATATCCACTACATGATAATTATGTTAGAATACTTAAGTCGAATATATGTATAGTTATTGCCACACATCATTTTTTTGTTTAGGAGAAATCGTATCTATAAGAGAGAATAATCCGATAAAGGAAATACAATGCAAGCAAACATCAATAGAGAACATGAAAATGTTATGTTGTGGTCCACATTTCACATCCCTCACTCTGAGTGTATATGGCCTTCTTCACTGCACAATTGTAATTGGTTTGAAGCATTTCATTGTTGAAGAGAGTCATGTCCATTAGAACTGATCCTCATATAGTACTGTTGTTGCCTCATATTGTACTGTTGTGTACAACGATCTCTTGGTTCTGCTCATCTCACTCAGCATCAGTTCATGCAAGTCTCTCCAGGCCTCTCTGAAATCGTCCTGTTGGTCGTTTCTTACAGAGCAATAATATTCCATAAAATTAATATACCATAATTTATTCAGCCACTCTCCAATTGATGGGCATCTACTCAGTTTCCAGTTTCTAGCCACCACAAAAAGAGCTGCCACAAACATTCTTGCACATGTAGGGCCCTTTCCTTCTTTTATGATTTCTTTGGGATTATAATATCACTCGTTATATCTAAATCTTGAACCCATTTAGATCTTATCTTGGTATGCGGTATTACATGTGGGTCAAGATCTAATTTCTTCTACATTAGTTTCCAATTTTCCCAGCAGTTTTTGTCAAATACTGAGTATTTATCCCAGAAGCTTGGGTCTTTAGGTTTATTAAACACTAAATTGCTATAGTCATTGCCTAATTTGTCCTGTGATTCCATCCTATGCCACTGATCGACTACTCTATTTCTTAGCCAGTACCAAATGGTTTTGATGACTGCTGCTTTATAATATAGTTTTAGATCTGGTACAGAAAGGCCACCTTCATCAGCCTATTTTTTTTCATTAATTCCCTTGAAATTCTTGATCTTTTGGGACTTCCAGGGGGCAGAGCCAAGATGGCAGAGTGAAAACATGACTCTCTGCATCCTCCTCCTATCTTCTCTCAAACCAACAATAAAATAAGCCTCTGAATTGATCTTCAAGTCAACGAATCCAGAAATATTTGGACACTGCTTTCTGAAGAACTTTATATCAGGTTTGTCTAACTCAGACAGAGAGATATACAGTGGACTCCGGTGTAGGCTGGAAGTTAGGGTGGGGCTCAGCTCAGCTCATCCTGGCAGAAACTCCACACTCCAAACTCCAAACACCTGGAGTTTATCTGAGGCACTCAGGACACTCTGCCTTGATTGTGGACAGGTGTTCTGACAGACTTGCCTTGTTTAAGGAGTAATCCCGATTTAGTCCTGCCCCCACCGGCCCAGGGCCTAAAGTGAATTGCCCCAGGGCAAATATTTTTTCCGAGCCTTAAAGAGACATCCACACTGTCTAAAAAAAAAAATGAAGAAGCAAAAGAGAGCCCTCACCATAGACAACTTTTATCAAGAGAAAGAAGGGATGACCCCAGATCCTGAGGTTTCTTTAGACAAAACTCCAAAGGAAGTTATTAAGGACAATCACTGGTCCCCTTTTCAAAAGGCCTTTCTGGAAGATTGCATAAACCTCATAAGAGAGCTGGAGGATAAATGGGAAAATAAATTGAAATCAGTGCAAGAAGGATATGATGCCATGCAAAAGAGATATGAAAAAGACACCAATTTATTGAAAAATAAAATTAGTGAAGTGGAAAAAGAGTGCAATGAAAACAAAATTCAATTGGCCAGTTACAAAAGAAGCTTAAAAAGGTAACTGAAGAAAACAACACTTTAAAAATAAAAATTGAACAAATGCAAGTGAATGACTCAATAAGAATTCAAGAATCAGTCAAACAAAAACAAAAAAAATGAAAAATTAGAAGAAAATATGAAATATCTCCTAGGAAAAACAACTGACTTGGAAAATAGATCTAGGAGAGACAATCTAAGGATTATTGGACTTCCTGAAAGGCATGATGAAAAAAAGAATCTGAAAATTATCTTCCAGGAAATCCTGAAAGAGAACTTCCCTGAGATTGTAGAATCAGAAGGCAAAATCACCATCGAAAGAATTCACCCATCACCTCCTGAAAGAGACTCCAAAATTAAATCCCCAAGGAATATCGTGGCTAAATTTCAGGACTATCGCACCAAGGAAAGGATATTGCTAGCAGCTAGAAAGAAACAATTCAAATACTGAGGAACTGTAATTAGAATCACACAAGATCTGTCAGTCTCCACATTTAAGGATCAAAGGGCCTGGAACCAGATATTTCGAAAGGCAAAGGAACTTGGATTACAGCCAAGAATAACCTATCCAGCTAGAATGAGCATTATCCTCCAGGGAAGAAGATAGTCATTCAATGATATGGGTGAATTTCACCTATTTCTAATGAAAAGACCAGATCTGAACAAAAAATTTGACCTCCAAACACAGAACTCAAGAGAAGCATAAAAAGGTAAAAAGGAAAGGACTCTTGAGAACTTTATTTTTGCTATGGGCATACTTGAAGTTTGGGAATATAATTAACTAGATATTACTTTGATAATATGAAAAAGAAAACTAGAGGGGGAAAGGTTGTCATACTGGGGAAAGAGGGAAAAAGTGTTAAAATAAGATCTAAAAAAAGGAGGTAAAAACAAGGTAAAATCTCTTGAAGAGGCAAAAGAAAACCTAACACAATTGAGAGAAAGAGGGGAGGGAGATGAGCATTGTGTAAATTTTACTCTCATCAGGTTGGGTTCTAAAAGTGTATATCAGACACTTGATCTCACATAGAAACTTGATTGTTGCTAGAGGGAAGTGGGAGGGAAAGGAGGAAAAAGAAAGGGATAAACTATTAGAAGGGAAAATAGAAGAATCAGGGGAAAGGAGTTAAAAAAAAGGGGGGAGGTGATCTAAAGTGTCGTGGATTTTTTGGGAGAGGGTGTCATCAAAAGCAAAGTACTGAGGAGGGGGGAAGGGAGAAAGGGGAAAGGAAAGGGGAAAACATAACCTGGGTAAATAAGATGGCAGGAAATAAAGAATTGGTTATTCTAACTGTGAATGTGAACGGGATGAACTCTCCCATAAAGCAGAAGCGGATATCAGACTGGATTAAAAACCAGAATCCCACAATATGTTTTCTACAAGAAACACCTCTGAAACATAGTGACACATATAGGATGAAGGTAAAAGGCTGGAGCAGAACCTATTATGCTTCAGGTGAACAAAAAAAAAAAAAAAAAAGCAGGGGTAGCAATCCTTATCTCAGATCAAGTAAAAGCCAAAATAGATCTAATCAAAAGAGATAAGGAAGGAAATTATATTTTATTAAAGGGTACCATAGATAATGTAGCAATATCAATACTAAATATATACACACCAAGTGCAATAGCATTCAAATTCCTAGGGGAGAAATTAAGAGAGATGCAAGAAGAAATAGACAGCCAAACTATACTAGTGGGGGATCTCAACCTTGCTCTCTCAGAATTAGATAAATCAAACTACAAAATAAACAAGAAAGAAACTAGGGAGATAAACCAATTATTAGAAAATTTAGGTATGATAGAGCTATGGAGAAAGTTGAATGGAGACAGTAGGGAGTTTACTTTTTTCTCAGCAGTCCATGGAACCTATACAAAAATTCACCATGTGTTAGGGCATAAAATCCTCAAAATCAAATGCAGAAAGGCAGAAATAGTAAGTACATCTTTTTCAGATCATGATGCAATAATAATCACATGCAATATAAGGCCAGGAGAAAATAAACCAAAAGTTCATTAAAAATTAAATAATCTAATCCTGAAGAATGAATGGGTGAAAGAGCAAATCATAGACACAATCAATAATTTCATCCAGGAGAATGACAATAAGGAGACAACATACCAAAATTTGTGGGATACGGCCAAAGCAGTTATAACAGGCAATTTTATATCTCTAGATGCTTACTTGCATAAAAGAAAGAAAAGTTCAACAAATTGAGCTTATTATTAAAAAACTAGAAAAAGAACAAATTAAAAACCCTCAATTAAATACCAAATTGGAAATTCTAAAAATAAAAGGAGAAATTAGTAAAATTGAAAATAAGAAAACTATTGAATTAATAAATAAAACTAAGAGTTGGTTCTATGAAAAAACCAACAAAATAGATAAGCCTTTAGTTAATTTGATAAGAAAAAGGAAAGAGAAAAATCAAATTGTTAGTCTCAAGAATGATAAGGGAGAACTTTGCTCCAATGAAGAGGACATTAGAGGAATAATTAGGAGTTACTTTGCCCAACTTTATGCCAGTAAGTTTGATAACATAAATGAAATGGAGGAATATCTACAAAAATATAGATTGCCCAGGTTAACAGAAGAGGATATAAACTATTTAAATAGCTCCATATTAGAAAAAGAAATAGAACAAGCTATTAACCAACTCCCTAAGAAAAAATCTCCAGAGCCAAATGGATTTACATGTGAATTCTACCAAACATTCAAAGAACAATTAATTCCAATACTATCCAAACTATTTGAGAAAATAGGGACAGAAGGTATACTGCCAAATTCCTTCTATGAAACTGATATGGTGCTGATAGCTAAACCAGGTAGGGTGAAAACAGAGAAAGAAAACTATAGACCAATTTCCCTAATGAATATTGATGCAAAAAATTTAAATAAGATATTAGCAATGAGATTACAGAAAGTCATCCCCAGGATAGTACACTATGACCAAGTAGGATTTATACCAGGGATGCAGGGCTGGTTCAATATTAGGAAAACTATCAGCATAATTAATTATATTAATAACCAAACTAACAAAAACCATATGATTATCTCAATAGATGCAGAAAAAGCCTTTGACAAAATCCAACACACGTTCCTATTAAAAACACTAGAGAGTATAGGAATAAATGGGCTTTTCCTTAAAATGATCAGTAGCATCTATTTAAAACCATCAGCAAGCATCATATGTAATGGAGACAAACTAAAACCATTCCCAATAAGATCAGGAGTGAAACAAGGCTGCCCACTGTCACCATTACTATTTAATATTGTATTAGAAATGTTAGCTTTAGCAATAAGAGAAGAAAAAA
>JAJPUD010027055.1:418-2918 GCA_023553655.1 Myrmecobius fasciatus
TTTGAATCACATCATTGTTGAAGAGAACCATGTGCATGAGAATTGATCATCTTATAGTGTTGTTGCCGTGTATAATGATCTCCTGGTTCTGCTCCTTTTGCTCAGCATCAGTCCATGTAGGTCTCTCCAGGCCTCTCTGAAATCATCTTCTTGGTCGTTTCTTACAGAACAATAATATTCCATAATATTCGTATACCATAATTTGTTCAGCCATTCTCCAATTGAGGAGCATCCATTCAGTTTCCAGTTTCTAGCCACTACAAAAAGGACTGCCACAAACATTCTTGCACATGTGGGTCCCTTTCCTTCCTTTGTGATTTCTTTGGGATATAAGCCCAAGAGAAACACTGCTGGGTCAAAGGGCATGCATAGTTTGACAAATTTTTGAGCAGTGTAGTGGTACCTCAGACTTGTCTTAATTTGCATTTCTCTCATCAATAGTGATCTGGGGCACTTTTTTATATGACTAGAAATGGTTTTAATTTCGTCATCTGAAAACTGTTCATATCAGGACTGATGGATTTTGGAAAAAAAAAGTGAA
The DNA here is from genome assembly GCA_023553655.1 of Myrmecobius fasciatus. Classification (NCBI taxonomy): domain Eukaryota; kingdom Metazoa; phylum Chordata; class Mammalia; order Dasyuromorphia; family Myrmecobiidae; genus Myrmecobius; species Myrmecobius fasciatus. Next base: position 960 of record JAJPUD010027055.1, read on the forward strand.
AGGAAACAGAATGCAATTTACTTTTTTCTCAGCATTCCATTGAACATATACAAAAATTGACCATGTGTTAGGGCATAAAAATGTCAAAATCAAATGCAGAAAAACATAAATATTAAATCTACTTTTTTTCAGACCATGATGCAAGGAAAATTACATGCAATGTAAGGCCAGGATAAAATAAAAAGAAAATTAATTGGAAATTAAATAATCTAAACTTAAAGAATGAATGGGTGAAAGAGCAAATCACAGACTCCATCAACAATTTCATCCAGGAGAATGACAGTAATGAGGCAACATACCAAAATTTGTGAGATACAGCTAAAGCGGTTTTAAGGGGTAATTTTATATCTCTAGATGCTTACGTGCATAAAATAGAGAAAGGGAAGATCACTAATTTGGGCTTACAATTAAAAAAGTTAGAAAAAGAACAAATTAAAACCTCTCAATTCAATACCAAATTGGAAATTCTGAAAATAAAAGGAAAGATTAATGAAATTGAAAATGAGAAAAAATCAAATTAATAAATAAAAATATGAGTTGATTTTATAAAAAAAACAACAAAATAGATAAGCCTTTCATTAATTTAATTCGAAAAAGGAAGGAAGAAAATCAAATTCTTACTCTCAAAAATGAAAAGGGAAAACTTTCCACCAACAAAGAGGTACTTAGAGCAATAAGTAGGAGTTTCTTTGCCCAACTTTATGCCAATAAATTTGATAATGTAAATGTAAATGAAAAGGTCAAGAATTTCAAGGGAATTAATGAAAAAAAAAGGCTGATGAGAGTGGCTTTGCTGTACCAGATCTAAAACTATATTATAAAGCAGCGGTCATCAAAACCATTTTGTATTGACTAAGAAACAGAGTAGACAATCAGTGGACTAGGATAGGATCACAGGACAAACTAGGCAATAACTATAGTAGTCTAGTGTTTGGTCAACCCAAACCAGACCCCAAACTATATTATGAAGCAGCAGCCATCAAAACCAATGGGTACTGGTCAGAAACAGAGAGGTTCTTCAGGGGAATCGGTTAGATTCAGAAGACACAACAGTCTATGGTTTGAGTAATCTGATGTTTGGCAAACCCCAAAACCCCAGCTTCTGGAAGAAGATCTCACCATTTCACAAAAATCACTGGGAAAACTGGAAAACAGTATGGCAGAAACTCACCACAGAAAAACATCTAATACCCTTTATCAAGATATGGTCAAAATGGGGTCATGATGTAGACGTAAAGAGTGACACTGTAAGCGAATTAAAAAAAAAAAGGACAATCTACCCCTCAGATCTGGGGAGAAGGAAGAAATTTATGCCCAAAGAAGAACTAGAGACCATTATGAAAGCTGAAATGGACACTTCTGAGAACATGAAACTCGAAATCAACACACGCTATGTTCACATCATTTTTCTGGGTTTTTTTTGTTTGTTTGTTTTAATCTCTCCCATAGTTATTCCCTTTCTCTCTGATTTTTTTCTCCCAACACGATTCATAAAGCAGTGTGTGCTAAAGTAAACAAAAAAAATTAAAAATAAAATAAAACTAAGCAATAAATACAACCACATGTTTAATTAATTAAAAACCAATAATTGGTAAATCAATAAGTTGATTATCAATTAATTAAATTGATAGAATGACATTAATTACTAGCTCAACAAAATTTAATGAATTAATAAACTAATAAACTATGTAAGGCATTGAAGCTCATTAACAGAAGCTTGAGAGAATTAATAAATTAAAAAAAAAGATTGATGGGATTATTAAGTTCATAACTAAAATTATTAATTAAAATTATCAAAAATAAATCAATTAAAAACTAGATCCTCAAACAATGTCTCTTCCTTGGGCCCTGGATGAGGCATGAGAACACATGCATCTGAATCCTTGTGGCTTTGCCATTTACTACTAGGTAATTCAATTAATAAAATTAATCAATTAGAGGTAGAATTAATAATTATTG
>JAJPUD010027055.1:7918-15897 GCA_023553655.1 Myrmecobius fasciatus
ACAGGTCTGTTTTAATTATGCAGGGGGGTGGTCTGCTGAACCCAGACTGCAGCACAGGGAGACCAGGGCAGGGAGCTGGAGCAGGAAGCTGGAACAGGAGTCCTCACAGGAGTCCTCACAGGAGTCGGAACAGGAGTGGGAGCGTTGTGTTTTTCACACACCTGGGAGTCTTCCAGGGGCCTCTTGGGCCAATCTGTCCTGATTGTGGGCAGGTGGTTTGGAGGGTCTGCCTTTTGTGGGGGGTAGATTGTGAACCACTGAACCCCTGATGAGCATCGGACCTAGCTGACATTACACAGCACCCTAGGGCGATCAATCAATCAGCAGGACAGATCAGCACCAGAAATAATTGAATCTGCAGAACTGCCCCAGGGCAAATTAAAGCAGCTGTCCCACCTTTGCCTTAAACAGACCTCACACCTTTAAAAAATGAATAAAAAACCAAAAAGAGCTCTCACCATAGACAACTTTTATGGAGAGAGGGAAGAACAGACCTCAAATCCTGAGGCCCCTAAAGGTAAAACAACTCCAGAAAAAGCCCCAAAGAAAGACATAAACTGGTCTCCATGTCACAAGGCTTTCTTTGAAGATTGCATTAAAAAATGTTAAAAGAGAGTTAGAAGAAACATGGGGAAACAAAATGAGATCACTGCAAAATAAAAGAGAAAAATGGAAAAAGAATGCAATGAACAAAAAAATGTAATTGGTCAATTGCAAAAGGAACTAAAAACAGTAACTGAAGAAAATAAGACATTAAAAATTAGAATCGAACAATTGGAAATTAATGACTCATCAAGACTTCAAGAATCAGTTGAACAAAAACAAAAAAATGAAAAGATAGAGAAAAATATGAAATATCTCCTAGGAAAAACAACTGACCTGTAAAATAGATCTAGGAGAGACAATCTAAGGATTATAGGGCTTCCTGAAAGCCATGATGAAAAAAAGAACCTAGACACTATCTTCCAGGAAATCATAAAAGAAAACTGCCCTGATATTTTAGACCCAGAAGGCAAAATACTCCTTGAAACAATCCACCGATCACCTCCTGAAAGAAACCCAAAAATTAAGTCCCCCCGAAATATCGTGGCTAAATTCCAGAACTATCATACCAAGGAAAAGATATTACAAGAAGCCAGAAAGAAACAATTTAAATATTGGGGAGGTACAATTAGGATCACACAGGATCTAGCAGGTTCTACTTTGAAGGATCGAAGGGCCTGGAATCAGATATTCCGAAGGGCAAAGGAACTTGGATTACAGCCAAGGATAAGTAACCCAGCTAGAATGAGCAAGATCTTCCAGGGAAGAAGATGGTCATTCAATGATATAGGAGAATTTCACCTATTTCTACTGAAAAGACCAGAACTGAACAAAAAATTTGATCTACAAACACAGAACACAAGAGAAACATAAAAAGGTAGCAAGAAAAAAAACTCTTGAGAACTATAATTATGTTATAGATACTTATAGAATGAGGGTTGATTTTATGAATCTATTATTACATTATGATTATGATACGATTACTGTGATTTTATGATTATTGTGATATGATTACTGTGATTTTATGATTATTATGATATGTTTATTGTGATTTTATGATTATTATGATATGATAAACTGAAAAAGAAATTAGAGGTAGAAAAGGGAGAAGTGGATCAGTGGAATAGGTTAGGTCCATAGGACAAAATACTCAATGACAATAGTAATCTAGTGTTTGATAAACCCAAAGACCCCAGTTTTGGGGATAAAACCTCATTATTTGACAAAAACTGCTGGGATAATTGGAAACTAGTATGGAAGAAATTATGCATTGACCCACACCTAACACCATATACAAAGATAAAGTCAAAATGGATTCATGATCTAGGCATAAAGAATGATATTATAAACAAATTAGAACAATGTTGGATGGTTTACCTCTCAGACCTGTGGAGGGGGAAGGAATTTGTGACCAAAGAAGAACTAGAGGTCATCATTAATCACAAAATAGATAAGTTTGACTATATCAAGTTAAAAAGTTTTTGTACAAACAAAAATGAATGCAGACAAGATTAGAAGGGTAGCAGTAAACTGGGAAAATATTTTTACATCCAAAGGTTCTTATAAAGGCCTCATTTCTAAAATATATGGAGAATTGACTCAAAGATAAAAGAATTCAAGCCATTCTCCAATTGATAAATGGTCAAAAGATATGAACAGACAATTTCCAGATGAAAAAAAAAGCTGTTAGGTCATAAACTTATGTTATGGAATGTGACAAATAGGTTTGCAAGCTGTTAATATTTAATGAGTTATTTTTGTTTTAAATTAAGAAAAGAATAACAATAATAGTAAATTACTTACTTTGGGAGAAAAAAGCATAGTAGATCTTTGTGAGGTTCCTAAGAACCAGTCTTCTTAAGAGTGTTGTAAAACTGTAGTGCTGCTGTGTAAGGAGCAAGGATCTCTCCTTTAAAGAGGAATTTCATGAGTTAAATTTTAAATAACAAGTTAATTTCATCTGAGAGCTTTTAGATAATGAGTTAATAAGGAGCATGGACTAAAGTTTTGAACCAACTATTTACTTATATGTAAGCCTGTCTTCACTGTATTCATGTAAAACTCCAGAATGTAGTCTCTGTGTTGCTTGTCTAACTTATCCAACTTTCACGCAGCTTGAGTCTCCATCATTTTCTTTGGTAAGTTCTCTCTTCACCTTATTTGGTGGGTTAAAGCTTTTTCTGGAACTTTTCATGGTTTTGATATTGGATATCAAATATATTCTGAAGTCCACCTAAAGTGGCCAAATGTGCTTCCCCTTCCTTTCAACTATCTATAGCGCAGACAAAAGGAGGAGATTAAAAACCTACCATGTATTTACTTAGATATATTTTAGATACACACACAGAGACACACACATACATGAATTTTGCTTCCAACAACTATTTTGAGTATATCAAAACTCTGTTAATGAGTACTCTATGAATTCACATGCTGTCCCAACATGTAATTAATGAAATTTTGCTATTTAAATCAGAATCTTGTGGGACTTTAATTTTATATACTTCTAAGTATTGATTTCAGCTATAAGTGTGTGACTTCTCATAAGGCCACTAATCCATCTTTGAAGAAAAATGTCAGCAGGTCAATGGAAATGACTTCTATGAACTCTACCAGTGGATGTCTATATCTGGAGCATAGTTTTGAAGGGGAAATCTTAGGAAGACCAAGATAAGAACCTTCTTGACTCAATTTCTCATACAAGACATTTTCGTACCTGGCTTATTCTGAGCCTTACTATGACATTCTGTCATCCAATTAACTGCCTATCAGTCATACATGAAATCAAAAGGAAGTAATGCTTCTGGGTCCCTGCCTTTCTCCTTCCTAGCAAATTCCACTGATCAGAACAAGTATAAAATGATATCTCATTTTCCACTGTAGTACAATAAACCCTACTGGCAACTTTTGAGTAAGTAATATAAGCTAGTTTAGTACTACTGTAGTGAGGAATCCTACAAAAGAGATATGAAAAAGACACCAATTCACTGAAAAACAAAATTGGTGAAATAGAAAAAGTATGCAATGAATAAATGGGACAATTAGAAAAGGAGCTTAAAAAGGTAACTGAAGAAAATAATACATTAAAAATTAGAATTGAACAAATGGAAGTGCATGAATCAATAAGACTTCAAGATTCACTTAAACAAAAAAATAAAAAAATAGAAGAAAATATGAAATATTTCTTAGGAAAAACAACTGACCTGCAAAATAGATCTAGGAGAGACAATCTAAGGACGATTGGACGTTCTAAATGCCATGATGAAAAAAGAACCTAGAAACTATCTTCCAGGAAGTCACGAAAAAAAATTACACTTATGTTTTAGAATCAGAAGGCAAAATCACCATCGAAAGAATTCACTGATCACCTCCTGAAAGAGACTCCAAAAAAACTCCCCAAGGAATACCGTGGCTAAATTTCAGGACTATTACACCAAGGAAAAGATATGGCAAGTAGCTAGAAAGAAACAATTCAAATACTGAGGAATAGTTATTAGGATCACCCAAGATCTGTCAGCTTCCGCATTAAAGGATCAAAAGGCATGGCACTAGATTGCCCCAAGAGAAAGCAACTTGGATTACAGCCAAGAATAAGCTATCCAGCTAGAATGAGCATTATCTTCCAGGGAAGAAGATGGACATTTAATGATATAGGTGAATTTCACCTCTTTCTAATGAAAAGACCAGATCTGAACAAAAAAATTGGGTCTCCAAACACAGAACTCAAAAGAAGGATAAAAAGGTAAAAAGGAAAGAACTCTTGAGAACTACATTTATACTATGGGGATATACTTAAAGAATGGGGATATAATTTGATTTTACTTTGATAATATGAAAAAGAAACTAGAGGTGGAAAGGGTATCACAGTAGAAAAAAAAGAGAAAAGAGTTAAAATAAGGTAAAAAAATAAGAGGTAAAAATAAGATAAAATCTCAGAAAGAGGAAAAGAAAACTTAATATAATTAAGGAAAAGAAGGAAGGGGGATGGGCATTGTGTAAATCTTACTCTCATTAGATTGGGCTCTAAAAGGGTATATCAGACACATTCGGTGTCACAAAGAAACCTCTCCCTCCTCATAGAAATTTGGGAGAAAGGAGGAAAAGAAAGGGAAAGACTAATAGAAGGGAAAACAGAAGAATTAAGGGAAAGGTGTAAAAGGAAGAGGGGCTCTAAAGGAGGGAGGACTGTTTGAGGGGGGTGGGCATCAAAAGCAAAATATGAGTGAGGAGGGAAGGGAGAAAGGGGAAAGGAAAGAGAACAACTCAACTTTGGGTAAATAAGATGGCAGGAAATACAGAATTAGTTATTGTAACTGTGAATGTGAATGGGATGAACTCTCTCAGAAAACAGAAGCTGATAGCAGACTGGATTAAAAGCCAGAATCCAACAATATGTTGTTTACAAGAAACACATCTAAAGCATAGAGATACATATAGAGTGAAGGTAAAGGGCTGGAGAAGAAGCTATTATGCTTCAGGTGAACAAAAAAAAAGCAGGGGTAGCAATCCTGATTGCACATCAAGTAAAAGCAAAGATAGATCTAATTAAAAGAGATAAGGAAGGAAACTATATTTTACTAAAGGGTACCATAGATAATGAAGTAATATCAATACTAAACATACATGCACCAAGTGGTAGAGCATCCAAGTTCCTAGAGGAGAAGTTAACAGAGATGCAAGAAGTAGACAGAAAAACTATACAGTGGGAGTGCTCAACCTTGCTCTCTCAGAATTAAATAAATCAAACCACAAAATGAATAGAAAGAAGTTAGGGAGATAAAGAAAATGTTAGAAAAGTTGGTATGATAGATATTTGGAGAAAATTGAATGGAAACAGAACTGAGTTTACTTTTTTCTCAGCAGTCCATGGAACATATACAAAAATTGACCATGTATTATGGCGTAAAAACCTCAAAATCAAATGTAAAAAGATAGAAATAGTAACTGCATTTGTTGAGACCATGTTGCAATAAAAATCACATGCAATATAAAGCCAGGAGAAAATAAACCAAAAGTTAATTGGAAATTAAATAATCTAATCCTAAAGAATGAATGCATGAAAAAGCAAATCATAGACACAATCAATTTCATTCAGGAGAATGACAATTATGAGAAAACATATCAAAATTTGTGGGATACGGCCAAAGCGGTTATAAAGAGGAACATTGTATCTCTAGATACTTACTTGCATAAAATGGAAAAAGAGAAGATCAATGAATTAGGCTTGCAAATTAAAAAAGCTAGAAAAGGAACAAATTAAAAACCCTGAATTCAATAACAAATTGGAAATTCTGAAAATAAAAGGGGAGATTAGTAAAATTGAAAATAAGAAGAGTATTGAATTAATAAATAAAACTAAGAGTTGGTTTTATGAAAAAAAAAACAATAAAATAGATAAGCCTTTAGTTAATTTGATGAGAAAAAGGAAAGAGGAAAATCAAATTGTTAGTCTCAAAATGAAAATGGAGACCTTTCCACCAATGAAGAAGAAATTAGCACAATAATGAGGAATTACTTTGCCCAACTTTATGCAGAAAAAATATTGATAATCTAAATGAAATGGAGGAATATCAACAGAAATATAGACTGCCCAGGTTAACAGAAGAGGAAATAAATTATTTAAATTTTCCTAGTTTAGAGAAAGAAATAAAACAAGCTATTAATCAACTCCCTAAGAAAAAATCTCCAGGGCCAGGTTATTTGCATGTGAATCTATTAAACATTCAAAGAACAATTAATTCCAAAATTATACAAACTATTTGAAATAATAGGGAAAGAAGGTGTACTATCAAATTACTTCTATGATACAGATATGGTACTGATAGCTAAACCAGGTAGGGTGAAAACAGAAAAAGAAAACCAAAGACCAATTTACTTAATGTATATTGATGCAAAAATCTTAAATAAAATATTGGCAGTGAGATTACAGAAAGTCATCCCCAGGATCGTACACTATGAACAAGTAAGATTTATACCAGGAATGCAGGGCTGGATCAATATTGGGAAAACTATCAGCATAATCAATTATATTAATAACCAAACTAAGAAAAACTATATGATTATCTCATTAGATGCAGAAAAAGCCTTTGATAAAATCCAATACCCATTCTTATTACAAACACTAGAGAGTATAGGAATAAATGTGCTTTTCCTCATAATGATCAGTAGCATCTATTTAAAACCATCAGCAAGCATCATTTATAATAGTGACAAACTAGAACCATTCCCAATAAGATCAGGAATGAAACAAGGCTGCCCACTGTCACCATTACTATTTAATATTGTATTAGAAATGTTAGCTTTGGCAATAAGAGTAGAAAAAGAGATAAAAGGAATTAGAGTAGGTCATGAGGCAACCAAATTATCACTCTTTGCAAAAGAAATGATGGTATACTTAGAGAACCCTAGAGACTCAACTCAAAAATTACTAGAAACAATTCACAACTTTAGCAAAGTTGCAGGACACAAAATAAAGCCACATAAATCATCAGCATTTTTATATGTAACCAACAAAGTTCAGCAGTAAAAGATACAAAAAGAAATTCCATTCCAAATAGCAGATGATAGGATAAAATATTTGGGAATCTATCTGCCAAAGAAAAGTTAGAAAATATAGAAACTAAACTACAAAACACTTTATCCACAAATAAAGTTAGACCTAATCAGTTGGAAAAATATCAAGTGCTCACGGGTAGGCCGAGCAAATATAATAACAATAACAATACTACCCAAACCAATTTGCTTATTTAGTGCCTTACCAATCAACCTCCAAGAAATTATTTTAGAAATCTAGGAAAAATAGTAGCAAAGTTCATCTGGAAAAACAAAAAGTCAAGAATTTCAAGGGAATTAATGAAAAAAAAGGCAGATGAAGGTGGCCTTGCAGTACCAGATCTAAAACTATATTATAAAGCAGCAGTCATCAAAACCATTTGGTACTGGCTAAGAAATAGAAAAGTCAATCAGTGGAATAGGATAGGATCACAGGACAAAATAGGCAATAACTATAGCAATCAAGTGTTTGATAAAGCCAAAGACCCCAGCTTCTGGGATAAGTACTCACTATTTGACAAAAACGGCTGAGAAATTTGGAAACTTGTATGGAAGGTATTAGGGCTGGACCCACGCCTAACACCATATACCAAGATAAGATCTAAATGGGTTCATGATCTGGATGTAAAGACTGATACTATAAGCAAATTAGAAGAACATAAGATAGTTTACCTCTCAGACCTGTGGAGAAGAAAGGAATTTGTCTCCACAGAGGAACTGGAACTCTTAATTGAACACCAGATAAATAGTTTTGATTATATTAAGTTAAAAAGTTTTTGTACAAACAAAACTAATGCAGAGAAGATTAGGAGGGAAGCATCAAATTGGAAAATCATCTTTACATTTAAGGTTTCAGGAAAAAGACCTCATTTCTAAAGTATATA
>JAJPUD010027056.1:0-15896 GCA_023553655.1 Myrmecobius fasciatus
ATGAAGATAGTCATATACATCCAGAGAGAGGCCTGTGGGAACTGAGAGTGAACCACAACACAGCATTTTAACGCTTTCTGTGAATATTTCCATGCATTCTGTTTTCCTTCTTAGGTTGTTTTTTTTTCTTCTTCTCTTTCTAGATCTGATGTTTCTTGTGCAGTAAGATAACTGTATAGATATGTATACATGTATTGTACTTGTCATATAATTTATCCTATCTAGCATGTATTAGATTACCTGTCATCTAGGGGTGGGGGGCGGGGGGAGGGAAAGGAAAAGCTTGGGAAAAAAAAGTTTTTTTGCAAAGGTCAATGTTGAAAGGTCACTCATATGTTTTGCAAATAAAAAGCTTTATTAAAAAAATATCTAGGAAAATCAGAAAGCAGTTTGGCAGAAATTAGGTTTAGATCAGCATCATAGCACATAAGACACAATATTAGGGATCATACTATTAAAAATAAAAGGGAAGCAAATCATATATTTTCATATTTATATGTAGGAGATATATTCTTCATAAAACAAAATTTTAAAAACTCAAAAAACTAACATTATTTTGATCATATGAAAGTGAGAAATTTTTGCACAAACAAAATTAATTCACAGAGGAGAAGACAAGTGTTCAAAAGTAACAAAAATTTTCTTTTCAATTTCTCAAAAAAACAATTTGGTATACAAGATATATGGAGATATACAAATGAACTAATAAGTAACATATATATGAACATATATATGTATATGTATATATACATACACACATGCATACATACATACATAGAGGGTTCAATTGGACCTGTATTCAGGAACACTTGAGTTCAAATTTGGCTTCACAAACTTAGCTGTGTGACCCTGAGAAAATTACTTAACATTTTTGCCTTTCTCTACTAGAGGAAGGAAAGGCAAACCACTTCAGAATCTTTGTCAAGAAAACCCCATGAACAGAGTGATCCAAGGGTTCACCAAAAGTTTAACATGACTCAATGACTGAACAACAATAAATTGTATGCATGAATGCATGCATGTATGTATGCATGTTTGCATATTGCCATCTCTATAGAGACACATATACAAATATGTTTGCATGCATGGATATATGACAAAAAGCAACTTGCCACTAGATAACATGTTGAAGAAAATGGACAACCATTTTCCAAAAGGAAAAATGCCATTAAGAGTCATTAAAGAATGATCTATATCAGTAATAATAAGATAAATGAAAATAAAAGATGAGAACAATATATATTTTAGTGGTTGGTTTTATAAAGTTTTACCAGTGCATAATTGGTGGAGCTACAAAATAGTAAAAATATTTGGACAAAAATTTGGAACTTTAAAAATATAGCAAAAATATAGTTTCTATCCTCTGACTCAGAAATGCCATTTCTCATTGTATGTTCTGGGATGTAATTGGAACAATGTAATACCTCTTGTACACTAAAATACGAATAATAAGATTTTTTGTGGTAACAAAGAACTAGAAACAAAGTAGATGTCCATCTGTGTGGCACTGGTTATGTAAATTATGATATAACATCATGAAACATGATCAGGCTATATGACACAATATAATAAAAACATAGAAGCATGCATGGACTTATAGGGGGATTGATTCAGAATGAAATAAGCAGAGCCAAGAAAATAATATACATACTGACAACAACAAAATAAGTGGGAAAAACAATTACAATGTAATTGAAACTGAATGTTGCAGAATTATATGAAATAAGCATGGTTTAGAAGAGATGTGAAATCATCTCTCCCTAATCCATTGCAAAAGTGGAAATTCCATGAATGTAGACTATTTCATATATTTTAGGATGTTTTCAATGAATTGTTCAACCTGATTCGTCTCTTCATTTTCTTCTAAATATATTTCTTAATATGTGTGATAAGATTTTGATGGAGAAATGATCCCCCCCATAATTTAAATGATTAAAATGTATAATTATGCAATTCTTTGTATATTATATGTGTATAACATTTTATGAAATAAAATTATATCTATAAGATTAAATCAACATATAACAATAATCATGCATTGTGAACAGGTATTATTTATTCAACGATTTAATTAATAATTGGACAACTATAAGTATAATTGATACATTAATAACAAAAGCAACAGAAATCATATGGTTTATTTAACTGTATGCAAAAAAGCTTTTGTAAATACATTATCTATTCATATTAAAATCATTAAAAAGCATAAGTGAAGCTTTTCATAAAATGATAAGTATTAGTTATTAAAAAAAATCAAGTAATATATGTAATGGGGATAAAGTAGAGGCATTTCCAATAAGATGAAGAGTAAAACAAAGATTTCTATTATCAATTATTCTTATTCAACATTCAACATTCAGTGCTTGCAATAAGACAAGAAAAATAAATGAAATGTGTAAGTTCATGCAATCAGGAAACAAAACCATCCCCTTTTCCTGATGATATAACAAGTTACTTTTAGAACTCTAAAAGTCAACTAGGAGAAAATGAAAAATAATTTTAAATAATTAATATTAATAGAATGAAAAGAATAGAATGCAATAAAAAGTAGAATTGAACACCTTTTTTTGAAGAAGCACTTATAATATAAACATGTATTCATTTAAAATGAAGGGAATCTCAGACCTTTGGAGAAGGAAGGAATTTGTGTCCAAAGAAAAATTGGAACTCTTAATTGAATACCAGATAGATAATTTTTATTATATTAAGTTTAAAAGTTTTTGTACAAACAAAACCCAATGCAGTCAAGATTAAGAGGGAAGCAATAAATTGGGAAATAATCTTTACATTTAAGGACTCTGATAAAGGCCTCATTTCTAAAATATATAGAAAATTGTCTCCTATTTAGAAGAATTCAAGCCACTCTCCAATCGATAAATGGTCAAAGGATATGAACAGAAAATTTTCAGATGTTGAAATTAAAACTATTTCTAGTCATATGAAAAGGTGTTCCAAATCACTATTGATCAGAGAAATGCAAATTGAGACAACTTTGAGATACCACTATACACCTGTAAGATTGGCTAAAATGACAGGAAATGATAATGATAACTGTTGGAGAGGATGTGGGAAAACTGGGACACTGATACATTGTTGGTGGAACTGAATGGTTCCAACCATTCTGGAGAGCAATCTGGAACTATGCTCAAAATGTTATCAACTGTGCATACCCTTTGACCCAGCAATATTTCTATTGGGCCTATATCCCAAAGAGATTTTTAAGGAGGGAAAGGGACTCACATATACAAAAATGTTTGTAGCAGCCATTTTTGTAGTGCCTAAAAACTGGAAACTGAATAGCTGCCCATCAATTGGAGAGTGGCTGAATAAATTATGGTATATGAATGTCATGGAATATTATTGTTCAGTAAGAAACAACCAACAAGATGATTTCAGAGAAGCCTGTAGAGACTTTCATTAACTGATGCTGAGGGAAATCAGCAGAACTAAGAGATCATTGTACATGGCAACAATCAGACTATATGTTGATCAATTCTGAAGGATATAGTTCACTTCAATAATGAGATGTTTCAAACCAGTTCCAGTTGTTCAGTGATGAAGAAAGCCATATACACGGGATCTGAGTCTGGACCACAATGTAGCATTTTCACACTCTCTATTGATGTTTGCTTACATTATGTTTTCCTTCTCAGGTTTTTTTTTCTTCCCTGTACAGCAAGATAACTATAAATATAAATACACATATTTGATCTGTCAAATATTTTAACATAATTAACATGTATTGGACTTCCTGCCATCTAAGGGAGGGGGTGAGGGGTAGGAGGAAAAAAATTTGTAACAGAAAGCTTTGCAAGGGTCAATGCTGAAAAATTACCTATGCATAATTTTTGCAAATAAAAAGCTTTAATAAAAAATAATTACATACTACACTTTATTCAGCCTTTTCCTAATTAATGGGCAGCCTCTCAACTTCCAATTCCTTGGTCTGAGCAAAGAGCTGGTACAAATATTTTTTTACATATAGGTCCTTTCCCATTTTTAAAATCTATTTTGGAATATATCCTTAGTAATAGTATTGCTAAGTCAAAGGGTATGCATAATTTTATAGTCTTGTTTGCATAATTCAGAATTGCTCTACAGAATGGCTAAATCACTTCAGCAGTTCCACCAACAATGGATTAATGACTCATTTTATCATATTCCTTCCAAAGTTTGTCATTTTCCTTTTCTGGCCCATTAGGCAATCTAGTAGCTATGAGGTAGTATATCAGAACTGTCCCAATTTAAATTTCTCCAATCAATAGTGTGTTAGAATATTTTTTCATGTAGGTATAAATAGCTCGATAAGTTCATCTGAAAACTGTTCCTACCTTATGATCATTCATCAATTCAAGAATGATTTTTTGGTAAATTTGACTCATTTTCCCAAGCATTTGAGAAATAATCTTCATCTGATAGACTTGCTTCCAAATTCCTTTTTTTAAAAATTTCTGTTTATTAAAAAACAGAATAGAAAAAGACAGTAAAGGAAAATAAAATAAAATGGAACCAAACATTTTCATGTGCCCAGTAGAACATCAGGGATGATTCAAAATATATAACAATAAATTTCCAATTCAAGAGAGGATATGTAATTTAAACTTTATTTTGATCATTTAATTTTTTTTGTGTTTCCTTTTGCAACACAACATATGAAAAAAGAAAGGATATATAATAGTAAAAATATTATATTCATCAGTAGGCACTTTTTTATTTGCTTCCTTGTAGGTTGTTGTTTTGTTCTTTGCTATGCATTTTTACTTTATTCTTTATTCCCCTGTAAGTCTTCCACCTTCCCCAATCTGTTAAGCAAAGATATATTTATAGATATAGATAGATAAATACACACAGGCATAAATACATAGACAGATACACACACATCCACCCACAACCCCCACAAACATATACATTCTCACCCACAGACCCACACATATTGCATATATCTATATATACATATACATAGAACAAGATGCATACATATCTAAATATGCTCACACACACACATATATGTATATATATATATATATATTTACCCTGTGTAAACATTCATCTAAAACTATATTAATATGGCAGGTGTGTAATGTAGATTTTTTACTTGATTTAATCCTTGCCCCATGGCTTCTGTACTAATGGGTGTGCTGGTTCATTTCCATCCAGGACCGTCTCTGCAGCACAGTGGGCCTGACATTCCTAATCAGCTGAGGTTCTCTTAGTCTTCCCAGATTCAGACCTCCAACTTTGCATGCAGTCTGAGAGGTGGAAGTTTCTGTGTGTCCTGCTGAGAAGCCAAACCCAGCTTGCTCCAGAGGTGCTCACTTGCTGCTTCTGTGGAGCTAACCTGGAGGTGTTTGCCTTTCACACTGGTTAATCCTTGTTAGTGTTTTTCTTTCTATATTCTTAGATTGTCAAAGGAGGACCTCCATTCTGCTCCAATTCTTCTTGTTTTTTCACCAATATATGTTTGTCTATTCTGTTTATGGGGAACATCTGGAGAGCTTGAAATTTATTGACCTACTCTGCCATCTTCCCAGAATCCACTGCTCCAAATTATTTTCAAATTACTATTGCCAACTGTATTACACCCTGCTTATTCTATTTTCTCTCTCCTTTCAATCTAATCTTTTTCCAAAATGTTTTGCTTCTTACTATCACTCCCCCAATATGCCCTCCCTTTCATCAAACTATCTGTTTCTCTGATCTTCTTCCTCTCCTTTAATGAAAAGTGAGGTAGATTTCTATACCTATATTGAGTACCTGTTATTTCTTCATTGATCCATTTCTGATGTGAGTAAGGTTCACACATTCTCCCTCCACTTACTCTCTTCCTCTCCACTGTAAAAGTACTCTCACCTTTTTTTTTATGACAGATAATTTGTGTCATTCTACTTCTTCCTCTCCCTTTAACCTAGTGCATTCCTCTTTCACCCATAACATTATTTTTTTTAGATATTATCCCTTTGAATTCAACTCACACCTGTGTCCTTTGTTTATATTTACTTCTTCTACCTGCCATAATAATGAGGGAGTTCATATGAGTTATAATAATCATCTTCCACTGTAGGAACGTAACCAGATACCTTATGGTAAGTACCTTATAATTTTTTTTCCTGATTACCTCCTTATACATCTCCTGAGTCCGATATTTGAAAATCAAATTTTCTATTCAGTTCTGGTCTTTTCACCACAAAAGTTTGAAAATCCTCTATTTAATTGAATGTCCCCTTTTTCCTCTGAAGAATTATGCTGAGTTTTGCTGAGTAGGTAATTCTTGGTTGTAATACTAACTCCATTGCTCTCCAGAATATCATATTCCAAGTCTTCCAGTTCTTAAATGTAGAAGCTGCTAAATCCTGTATTATCCTTACTGTGGCTCTTTTATACTTGAATTGTTTCTTTCTGAATGATTGTGATATTTCTCTTTGACCTGGGAGTTCTGGAATTTGGCTATCATATTATTGATATCATACCATTTGTATCATATCAAAAGAGATAATAATAATAAAATCTTTAATCCAATGGCTGGTATGTACAGAAAATATCTTCCCTCCCCAATATACTTAATTATTGTCACCACAAAAATGATGAATGAAATATTTCAAAAAAAGGCTAAAAACATTCAATATGATTGTGTCACTAGATGTCAGATTATTTTTGACAAAATATCACAACTATTTATGGTTTAAAATTTTTCAGATCATAAGAAAAAGTCCTCAATATGCCAGATTTGGCCTGTAACTTTCTTTTGTATAGCCTGCAAAAAAGATTCTTAATACAATGGCAACAGGACGAATGTTGAAGGGGATGTGGGAAAACTGGGACACTGATACATTGTTGGTGGAACTTTGAACGGATCCAACCATTCTGGAGAGCAATTTGGAGCTATGCTCAAAAAGTTATCAAACTGTGTGTACCCTTTGACCCAGCAGTGTTTCTACTGGGCCTATATCCCAAAGAGATTTTAAAGGACGGAAAGGATCCCACATATGCAAAAATGTTTGTGGCAGCCCTTTTTGTAGTGGCAAGAAACTGGAAACTGAAAGGATGCCCATCAATTAGAGAATGGCTGAATAAATTATGGTATATGAATGTCATGGAATATTATTGTTTGGTAAGAAACAGCCAGCATGATGATTTCAGAGAGGCCTGAAGAGACTTGCATGAACTGATGCTGAGTGAAATCAGCAAAACCAGAAGAACATTATACACAGCAACAAGCCTATACAATGATCAATTCTGATGGACATGGTTCTCTTCAACAATGATGTGATTCAAACCAGTTCCTATTGTTCAGTGATGAAGATAGTCATATACTTCCAGAGAGGGGCCTGAGGGAACTGAGTGTGGACCACAACACAGCATTTTTTAATGCTTTCTGTGAATATTTCCATGCATTTTGTTTTCCTTCTTAGATTGTTTTTCTTCTCTTTCTAGATCTGATGTTTCTTGTGCAGTAAGATAACTGTATAGATATGTATACATATATTGGATTTGCCATATAGTTTAACATATTTAGCATGTATTAGATTACCTGTCATCTAGGGGTGGTGGGTGGGGGGGGAAGGAGGGGAAAAGCTTGGAACAAAAAATAAGTTTTGCAAAGGTCGATGTAGAAAAATCACTCATGTTCTGTAAATAAAAAGCTTTTAATAAAAAAAAAATACAATGGCAACAAAAAGGAAATGGTGAACCCATGATAGCTAATTCCTGATCTAAAATAAAGAGGCAGCATTTTGTCATGAAAAAATGCTATATTCCATTCCAATGAGATCAGAGATCAAAAAAAAAGAATATTCATTATCACCAAATTAATTTATATAATTTAACCAATTTGAAATTTGGAACATGCTACTTAATTTCTATCTGCCTTAGTTTCCTCAACTGAAAAATACACATAACTATGGTATTTACCTCCCAAGGGTTGATGTAAGAATATGATGAAATAAAAATTGTAAATTACTTTGCAAACTTTAGGGCATTATACAAATGCTAGTTACTATTATTAGGTTGTCATACTTGGTGAATAATCATAAAATCTGAAAAAAGTGATTGTTCTAATATTGTTTCAGATTTTGAAAATATTTAACATTTTTCAAAGTTGTCCTTAGAATGTCAATAGAAGCATAGTATCACAAACACTTTGTACACAGATAATTAAGGATTACAATATATAATATGATATAATATAATCTGATATAATATATAATTATAAATAAGGACTATCTACAAATTTACATGAATAGTTTCAGAGTGTAAGATTTAGAGAGGACTTGTGCTAATGTTATAAAACAAAATCATTATTAGGAAAAATGGAATTTACATTCTTATGAATTCCAAAACTAATATTCTTTCAAATCAACTAAATTGCTTTTTAAAATTTTGTTGTTGGAATAGATCAAAGAAATAACATAATATCTATTCTACAGAAAAGAAGACTTCAGCTAAATAATTAAAAGCAATATAAGATTTATTTTTCATCTGTTACTTATGTTCCTTCTGATTATAAACAATAATGTTATAAAATGCCTTAAAGAAGGAGACAGAATTAAATAATTGGAATGATGAAAAAAACTTGGAAATTAGAAAAATGAAAATAATCTATATAATGTATCAATTGTTCTATGCCCCTAATTAAATACTAATGGTTCTGTATCAAGTGCAGGTCAAAATCAAATTTTGTTTAGCCTGTCATACAAGACCCCCCATAACCTAGCTCTAATCTTCTCTTTCATATATCTCTTCCTTTACCCAATATCAACTAAGCTCATTTCCCTCTAAATTATGAAATCAGCTCTGTTAGCTCAGCCTCAATGTCTTAATTCATGCTCTCTTTCCCACCCAACATATTTTCCCTTCTTCTAGTAAAATTCCACCCATGTTTTACTGTCCAGTTTAAGTTCTTTCTCTTATGGGAAATTATATATATATATATACATACATATATATGTACACATATATACATATAAAATTTGTTAATGCACATATATATCTGTGTATCAGTATATTTCATACCTTTTGTGGTGTTATAAAGAGAAAACAAAAAAAAATTCCTGTCTGTAAGGAGCTTAAATTTTGGAGGGAGGGTGGAGGAAGAGGGATAGCATATATTGATAAGTACTACATACATACATACATACATATTATATATATAATATATATATATATATATGGTATATATGTATATACAATTTGTAATTTTATATGTGTATAGATGTATATTATACACACACAAACACACACACACACACACACATATATATATATATATATACATATACATGATAAATTCAAAATTATTTGAGGAGAAGAAATCACTAACTTCTGGTTACATTGTGATGTGCTTCCTGTTAAGAAACAAGATGAGTTAATTCTTCATGGCTGGTCTATATTGTTCTTCCTCTAATCATGCAAATCATCAGTAAACATTCATCAAGTACCAGCCATGTTTCCAGAATAGTCCTATGAAAAATGTAGAAGTCCCTTCTCTCAAGGATTTAGCAATCCAGGAGGCAGAGAACAGCAATGCACAAAGAAGACATACACAAAATAAATTTGGAGTGATCAGCAGATGGAAGTCACTAGAATTAAAGAAGGGAGAGGAATCTATAAAAAGGGTAATTTTAGCTGGGACTTGAAAGAAACCAGGGAAGCCCGAAGGCTCCATGAGTAAGGTATATTATGAAATATTATGGCATCTTCTTCTTGCAGACATATAAAATCACAATAGATTTAATTTTTTTTTCTATTTTAGATAGAGAAGAAAATCCATAGTAACGTATGTTCATTAGGTTATAAATTCATTGTAAGGATGAAAAGAATGGTAGTCCAATATATCACTTGGACCATATTGAACTTTTAATATCAGGAAGTTTATTCCTCCTAGTCAATCTTTTTCAACTTAAAGTCCTATTGGCGCCCAATATGTCTATAATATGTTGCGGTCTTGAAAAAAAAAATTGCACTTGAAGGTTTTTTTCTCTTTCCCGGTTTCTATGGCAACCCTTGTAGCACATATTCATTAGAAAGAAGTTCTGTTTAATTGATCTACTAATGTATTGCTTAATAGTAACTGTTAAGCAGTCTTTTGTTTCCAGGTCATATTTAGGGTTCATGCATTTGCATAAAAGCATTTCGTTAGCTGAAACCAATCATTACTAGTAATTTTCTTTCTTTAGTTTAAAATAACTAAACCCTCATTGAGGCTTTCTGAATAGCAAATATTTATATCTTGGAGAATAGGCTTTCTCCATGAGCCTAGCTTGCTTTGTTTCTGTGAGCAGCAAGAAAATTACAGAGCTTGAAAATGTTAATCAGCAAAGACAAAAAGAAGGTGTCTTTTTCTGCAGTTGAAATGCAAATGTACAGTGACACTAACTATAGGCCACTTGCAATATTTGATGACAAAGTTGTAATGGATAAATATCCTTTAGAGTGCTCAGCAGTTATGCACTGTACAAGTTTTTCTAATTAGATTTTCACTGCTTTTCCATTCCATGTAATGGAGAGACTTTTTGGCTTTACCTCTTCTTGATACCGCAAATATACAGAGGTTGGCGCTTAAGAGTGCATGATGTAGACCCTAGACCAACGAAGAAGAAAACATTAATTTGTATGCCAAGATTCTAAAAGAAAACAAGAAAATATCTTAAAGTTTCTCTGTATGATGCTGCAATAATTACATCAGAAAATAATAAATCTCAGAAAATAACTACTCTCTGATCCAGTATGAATTGTATTTGGGTGAAAAGCTTTTTCTTCCATATTTCATGTAGTAAGGAAGCATATGATACTTGTTAAATGAATGAAATGTAAAGTGAACAAGGATAGCTTGACCTTTGTAGTAGATTATTTGAGGGAGATGGCATTTAGGTTATTTTCCATGTCATTAGATGAAGATTCTTAGTATTCATCCTTGGACTTGGTAAATGGAGAATATTCTGAAGCATGTGATCTGATCACAGATCATTGTTAATGGTATTTTCTGAATTGGCAATAAGCCAAAAGAAGACCAAAGTCACATTTTGAACTTGCACTAAGGAAGGCATAAAGCAAGTCTTAATTTGGATTCTTAAGTTAGATTCAATAACAGAGCAATTAATAAGAAACCTAGAAGTGATATTAAGAGAACAATCATTCATTTAATAAAATCTGACAAACCGAATATTACATCAAATCTATTTCATTTCCACAAACAATTATTATTGATTATTCCATGAGGATCAATGATAACTCAATATGGTGAGAGGGATTCAAATATGTAAGATATAGTGTTCCACTTTATGGACTTTTATACTGCAGTGAAAATAGAAAATAATTTATGCTTAATGAAGAATAGCTAGCATTTGTATATGTTTAACCATTGGAAATAGCTTTAATACATGATTTTATTTGTTCCTCAGAACACCTCTGTGAAAAAAGAGGTATGGATATGATTATTATGTAACACTAGTTGCACAGTACCTCCCACAGAAATGTTTTCATGGAGTAGATTGAGAATGACCAGTGGGTAAAGACTAGACCAAATGGTGTAGCAGTTAGTGAAAGGGAAGTATAGCCTACAGTTTTTTTCTTCCTGTCTGCTTTCCCAAAGCACAATGCTTAGACAAATTTCCACAAAGATTTTAATTGTACAATCTCTTATTTTATGATGCTCAGACAATCTGGGAAAAGGCTATAGAGACAAAGAGTATCTAGATACAAGCCCTATTATACTCTTCCATACCTTCTTTGATGGCTTTTTTACATTTGATTTTTTTAATACCAGTTCGTATACTTGTTAAGTTATTTGGACATTTAATAGTGATTTTGTTTAAGTCTGCAAATTAACATTTCAATAGAGGGGAAGCCAGGCCAACACATAACTGATATCTCTGGTTTTCATCCATAGACAATGATAAGCCTATTAAAGAGTTTATTTATTTTTGGTAATTTCTGATTATATTCCAAGACATATATGGTTGGATTCATATGACCTGGAATTTGAACAAATAGTTAATAATGAAACAAATTTGAAAATGAAGAAAAGATGTAGGTATTTGTCTAGAAGTATCTAAGGACATCTTGTGGGTACTGTAGCTAGTATCTTTCCTTGCTTGGTATTAAATGACTCCTAATAAATACATATATACCTGATTCACATTTAGAATCCTCACAAGGTACAACCCTATGTAATTGACTAACCATGTGTTCAGAGGGGCTAAACAATTGATCATAAATGGTAAATAATTGAAGCAAGTGACAAACAGGTTTATCTGATTCCAGATAATAGACTTATCCATTACTCAGTATTGGATGTGAGATACTCAATCAGAGACTCAAAGACAACTCTGGCTATTGAGTTGAGCTCTAAAAACTACTCACTAATTCAATAGGTAGAATTAGGAGACCATTGAGCATGCAAAATCTAAAGTCTACACAAAATAATAAAGGTTAATAATTAATAGTATAATTTGACTACAATATAGAACAATGGATCAGGTGGTATGAAACTAATGTATTATGTGAGGGTAGTATAGAGTATGGTGAGCTTTGCCATAAAAGTAGGAATGTGTAATTTATTCTGTAGGTCAATAGGGGATATGATTACATCTGTGCACAAGATGTATAAATTTGGCAGCAGGATGAAAGCTCAATTAGAAGAGAAAAAGCTCTTATGATCTCTAATTTTTTGTAGTATTGGACACAGTTGACTGCTCTCTTCTTTTTGATATTTTTATTAACTCCACTTCTGTATCTTGGTTTTTTTTTTCTTCCTAATTGTATGACATATCCTTCTTAGTTTCCTTTTTTCATTATGTTTTTAAAACTAATATACAAAATATCAGGTGAAGCCAAAATAGAATGAAGGGGAAAACACGTCATGAGCACAGAAGAATATATGAGAGGATTCACAATATCTAACAATAAATTTCTATTTCAAAACTGTTCACCTTGTTGGTTTTCTTTTGTTTTCTGTGGTGCATTTTTTACTTTATTACTTTTTTCCCACCTTTTCTTCCCCCCACCTCTCACCAGGCAGGCTACAGTTGAGCATAGATACTTGTGTGTATGTATATGTACACAGACACATAGAAATTTAAGCATGCACATATATATATATATATATATATACCTATAAACATAGACATATATTTATAGAGACAAACAGACATGTATATGTATATATGAAGTTTTTCTTGTCTATCCTTGCTAATTCTTCTATTTTATTTCTACCCACTAACTTGCCCTACTTATTTAACCTCCCACCACCCCAAAAATCTCTCCCAGATCATCTTCTCTACCCTTACCTCTCTCCTTATCCCTTTCCTATTGATCTATTCACCTTACCCTACTTCCACACTCCTGTCAATCTATACATCTTTCTATACCCACCTTATCCTATCCCCTCCCCTTCTTATATCTTCAGAGATTTTGGAGGGTGTTCTACCTAGTTTTATAGATTTTGGATGGAGTTATACTCTTGGCAAATATGAATACATATACATATATATGCATATATATATATATGATAATTTCCCTCTTGAACCAATTCCCAATGCAAATGGGATTTCAGAACTATCAACACTCCTCCCCTATCTAATTTTTTGTGTTAGTTCTTGCTCTCCCAATTCATTAGCAAAATATGATTACTGTTTTTACCTTTTCCTATATGTTTTTTAATAATCACATCATTCTCAGTTCTATCATAAATTTACTTATGCTTTCTTTCCTTTATCTATACACCAGATGTGTTGTTTTTCTTTTGAGTTGTCTCCCATTCTCTTCTATTTTTTTTCTTTTTTTATATTTTCTTTTATTATTTCTTGGTTTATTATACTTCACTGGCTTCCCCTTGCCCAATTCTAATATTCGAAGGGTCATTTTCTTCTTTAAGATTCTAGATCTCCTTTTCTAATTTGCTTGTTTTCCTTTAATAATCTTCTTTTTCTTGGAATTTTCTCCTTTTTAAAAAATATTTTCCTCATTCTTTCTCATTTGATTTGTAAACTCCTTTTAAATTTCTTCTATGAATTCTTTTAGAGCAAGCAAGGATTAATGGTGCTCTTTGAGTGGAATGAGTTTTGTTTTGTTTTTTTTTTTACTTCAATACCCTTTGTCTTATCCTTATTCTTATCCTCTGCCTAAAAAATTAACAGCTTGTCAGTATACTCACTTCTAATTCTAGGGTGAGAGGCATGGTGCCTCATGGCTTCAAGTCTTTCTTCAGTTATTTCCTCTAGCCTGCAACCCAAAATCAAAAACTCCATTCTCTTGTGTCTGCAGTCAGCAGTTTCCTTGCTCCACATCCAATAAATTGGAAATTCCCCTGAAATAGATACATTTATGCACGCATACATATATACATGTACACACAAACACATATATTTATAGACACATATATACACATTTATATGTGATATATATACACATACATGTGTGTATTTAATTTCACATTTAATCGACATCAAAAAAGGGGAAAGAGGAAAAGCATTTCCAAATACATGGGATTTCCATTATCACAAATGAGATAATATTTGTAAAAAAAAATTTCACTTAACACAATACCTGGCATATAATGAGCACTATAAAACTCTTTATTCCCTTCAGTCACTTTCCTAATTCCATTCTTCCACACTCAAAAAGAAAAAAAAAACAATGATGATTGTATATGAAGCCATAAACTTACATTATGCATAACTTATTTTTAAAGTCTAAATTTCCCAATTTAATTAGAAATTTTTCATTTCCCATGTAAATCTCATTAATTCTCTTTAGAACATTTCTAGCTTTGGCCTCTCACCCTTTTCCTCTACCCACTTGGTATAATCATCTTCTCTTTTCTGGAGTATTTCAATAGCCTCCTGGTCTGTGGCCCTGGATCTAGCTAATTCTGCCTCTACTTCATCTTGCTTAAACCTTCTGAATTTATATTCCTAAAACATAGGTCTGATTATGTAATTTCTTTATTCAAGAAATACCATTTGTTAGAGTAGTGGATCAGTGGAATATGTTAGGTTCACAGGACAAAATACTCAATGACAATAGTAATCTAGTGTTTGATAAACCCAAAGACCCCAGTTTTTGGGATAAAAACTCACTATTTGACAAAAACTGCTGGGATAATTGGAAACTAGTATGGAAGAAATTAGGCATTGACCCAACCTAAAACCATATACCAAGTTAAGGTCAAAATGGATTCATGATCTAGGCATAAAGAATGATATTATAAACAAATTAGAACAATGTAGGATGGTTTACCTCTCAGACCTGTGGAGGGGGAAGGAATTTGTGACCAAAGAAGAACTAGAGGTCATCATTAATCACAAAATAGATAAGTTTGACTACATCAAGTTAAAAAGTTTTTGTACAAACAAAATGAATGCAGACAAGATTACAAGGGTAGCAGTAAACTGGGGGTTCTGATAAAGGCCTCATTTCTAAAATATATAGAGAATTTACTCAAATATATAAGAATTCAAGCCATTCTCCAATTGATAAATGGTCAAAAGATATGAAGACAATTTTCAGACGAAGAAATTGAAATTATTTCTGTTCACATGAAAAGGTGCTCCAAGTCACTATTGATCAGTGAAATGCAAATTAAGACAACTGTGAGATACCACTACACACCTGTCAGATTGGCTAAAATGACAGGAAATGATAATGATAACTGTTGGAGGGGATGTGGGAAAACTGGGACACTGATACATTGTTGGTGGAACTGTGAACGGATCCAACCATTCTGGAGAGCAATTTGGAACTATGCTCAAAAAGTTATCAAACTGTGCATACCATTTGACCCAGCAATGTTTCTACTGGGCCTATATCCCAAAGAGATTTTAAAGGAGGGAAAGGGACCCACATGTGCAAAAATGTTTGTGGCAGCCCTTTTTGTAGTGGCAAGAAACTGGAAATTGAAA
>JAJPUD010027058.1:0-15894 GCA_023553655.1 Myrmecobius fasciatus
GATGCTCATCAGGGGTTCAGTGGTTCACAATCTATCCCCCTCAAAAGGCAGACCCTCCAAACCACCTGCCCACAATCAGGACAGATTGTTCCAAGAGGCCTGCAGAAGACTCCCAGGTGTGTGAAAAGCACAACGCTCCCACTCCTGTTCCAACTCCTGTTCCAGCTCCCTGCTCCAGCTCCCTGCCCCAGTCTCCCTGCGCTGCAGTCTGGATTCAGTAGACCAACCCCCTGCCCAATTAAAACAGACCTGTTTTGAGGTTCTTCCAGAGTATCTTCTTCTAGAATCGTGTTGTTCTCCAGATATTGTGAATTTTTTTGCTTCAGAATCAGTCTAGAGGCTTCATATGTTGTTGGTTTGAGGGGAGGTTAGAGGAGGTTACAGAGACTCCTGTCTGATCTCCGCCACCATGGCTCCACCCCCGGAAGGAAGCGTTATGGAATATTATTGCTCTGTAAGAAACGACCAGCAGGACGATTTCAGAGAGGCCTTGAGAGACTTGCATGAACTGATGCTGAGTGAAATGAGCAGAACCAGGAGATCATTATACAAGGCAACAACAATACTATATGAGCATCAGTTCTAAGGGACATGACTCTCTTCAACAATGAAAGGCTTCAAACCAATTCCAATTGTTCAGTGAAGAAAGCCATATACACTCAGAGAGAGGGATGTAAAATGTGGACCACATCATAACATTTTCATGTTCTCTATTGAGGTTTGCTTGCACTGTATTTCCTTTATCGTATTATTCTTTCTTGTAGATATGATTTCTCCCACACAAAAAAATGATGTGTGGCAATAACTATACATATATTCGATTTCTTAAGTATTCTAACATAATTATCATGTAGTGGATATCCTGCTATCTAGGGGAGGGGTAGGGCGTGGGGGGGAAAATTTGTAATGGAAAGCTTTGTAAGGGTTAATGTTTAGGAATTACCCATACATATGTTTTGCAAATAAAAAGTATTAATAAAAAAAGAAAAAAATACATTTTACTGAAATTTTAGTCAGTCTGAGAGGTGGGAAAGTGATACCTCAGAGTTGTTTTAATTTACATCTTTCTAATCAATAGTGATTTAGAGCATTTTTATATAACTATAGATGGTTTTAATTTCATCATCTGAAAATTGTCTGTTCATATATTGTAACTATTTATCATTTGGGGAAAAATAGATTTTTTAACAGTTTAGGATTACTCTTCAATGAAGGGGATAAAGATAGTATCTTCTTCTCTCCTTCCTTTTAAAGGTACTATACTTCTTTCTTTAAAGTAATTCTTCATTCTTTCTAGATAGTAGTGAATAGAACACTATACTTGGACTCAGGAAGATTCAATTTCAAAATCTGTTTCAGAAACTTAGCTCAGTGGATGGGTAGAAGACATTTGTCTTCTGTTTGAAATATTTTTCTCACATATGAAATAGAGTTGAATGATAATAGCAGCACCTAAGTCCCAATATCCCTATGTGAATAAACTAAGATACTATTTGTGAAATACTTGGTTAACATTAAAGTTCTATATAAGTTGTAGCTATCATCATCAACATAAACATTATAATTATAATGCTTTCTCCTTTTTAAAAAGAGATTCAATGTGAGACCTTTTTGAACACCTTTTAAAGTTTTCTCCTTTTTAAATTAAACAGTGTTTTATGTGTAATAATATGACAATAATTTATACCTTAGGAAGAGGAGTTTCAGTTCAGAGAGAAGCCAGGTTGAAATCAACTGGGAAGTTAGTGAAAGCTGAAATAGTAAGGTTAAAAGGCAATGTTTAATACATTTAAAACTTCAAAATAAATCAGGTGCCATTAATGTCACATAAGTGGTATGTTGAAGTCAGCATTCAAATCTTAGATTCTCTGACTTCAAATTCTTAATTATTTATCTGATATTTTTAAGGGATAGTAGTAATCTCAACAAGTCATATACATTCTTTTTAGTCTCAGTTTATCTTCAATAAAATGGAGATAATGATTCTAGTCACATTCCTCACAAGGTTAAAATCAAAATTTAAATATGTTGCATAAAATATTTTTAAAAATTACAGAAATGTATGAATGTATAAATTTCATTTATTGCAATAGCTATCAAAATAGGAATTGCCAGCATATTAGTATGCATCATTGTAAAAAAAAAGATTATTTAAACATTTAGAAAAATAAATCAAATTAGACTTTACTAGGTGCAATTTCATGACAGGGTGGTAGAATAAATAATATAAAATTAGCACAACATAAAATGATTTCCAAATAAACAAAAAGCAAGGAGAAACATTTCAGAAGTTTAATAGGCCTTTTGAAGTAAAGCCTGTCCTCAGTTGTAAACCCAGATGGCACAATTTAAAGAATAAAAGATGTTCGTCTCCTAATTAAAAGAAAAGCAAGACAGGAAAGAATACTTTCATAAATATAATGTTGTCAAGAGAACATTTTTCAAAAAGTAGATTCATTTTCTTTACTTTTGCAAATGCTGTATGTAAACAAGAAAAGAGTTCTGGATAGCAATTTAAGTAGAAGTCAAATGAAAGGAAGAGAATAAAACAAAAAAGAAGAAAGAAGAAGTTTGTTAGATATTATGATCTGTGGCAATATGTTCTCTTTAATGCCATAATACAACTGCTTAATTGAAATTGAACATAAGGAAAGAGCATAAAATTTTGAGAAGAAAAAGTTGTCATAGAATTAATCCATTCATCATCATTATTCAAACTCTTGACTCCACTTTATAAAAAAAGCTAAACAAGTTATTGATAAAAATTTAAACAATATCATCACTCATAATCAACATTCAGAAGAAATATGTATTTCTGGAATATTAAGCTAAAGAGAGAACATGAATAGGTTCAGAAAGATGCATGAGGTCTTAGATGCTATTCTCTGAGGAGAAAACTGCAGTAGAAGAGGTGAAATGTGAAAATGAAGGAAATGTAAAACATGGGGATGATTTGGGGAAAGGGGAAATAGCATATTGTAAGGCAGACCTCCTGAGATTTAAAAGAATGATCATGGAAGGAATTATCTATCATATCTCTTTGCATCTTTCTCTGTTCTTTAAACAATAGGGTTTTGTTTCCAATCAAAGTGGAATATGAGGCATGTTGTTGATAATTAAAAAAAAAAAAACATAAAATATGATCATTTCTCATTGGAGCTTTATTTTAAAACACAAATCTAATGACCTCAAGAGTTTCTAATACATTTTTCTGAATTTTGTATCATAAAATATATTGCACTTCTTCTCCTATTCCCCCAATTAGCAGTGTTTGGGCACACAATTTTACACTGATATTTATATAAACATTGTATTTCCACGAAGGATTTTTTTTGTGGCCAGACTTTTCATAATGTTGAGGAATTATGCAGTGGACTATAATGGAGAAAGTCTACTTGGAGTGGGAGAGAGGAATCATTGCTTTCTTATTACCCATAAGCCAGGTACATTTTTCTTTTTAAAGGTCAATCAATGACAGCATGAACTTTTTCTTTTCCAATACTGAAAAACAGCAATAAATTGCTTCCACTATACATGGTGGAAGTATATACTGTTGGATAAATTTTAATTCTAAAAATCACAGAAAGTGACCTTCTTTATAATATCACTATTGTTTGTCTAGATTCCAATGTAGTTTCCATGTAGCTTCTGAGACAGTTTTCTTAAATTTTCACAATATGATATTCCTTGTCAAGATGTCAGTCACAAAGTGAATTTATATTAAAGCATCTCATTAGTCAAGACTTTGGACTTAAAAGTTCAAATACTGTCCCATAGTGACACAGGAATACATAATACCTAGGTCATACTATGTTGGACCTTTTTTTTTAATTAAGGTAAGTAAACAACTGAGGAAATTGAGTGGGCCACATTACATCTAATACAGTTAAACTTTTTACAATAAAGTTTAAAAATTCTCTTTCCCAGAGTCCTACTTTGACTTTTTGGTTATATGTCTATTCCAAAAGCATATGGTAAATGCTTTGTCTTTCTGTACTTTTGGCAAGAATCTCCATTCTTTTTTATGTTTAAATTAATTCATTAATTTGAAACTAATTAAAAGTAGGAAAAACACATCATCATGTGTATAGCAGGACATAAGAGAAGGTTCAAAATATAAAGTGATGAATTTCCATTTGAAGAATGCCTGTATTGTAAGTACTACACATTATGTTCAAAGTTGTGCTTTACTTTCTTGTAGATTTTCTTTTGTTTTCTAGTGTGCACTTTTTGCTTTTTCCCCCCTTCCTTTCCCTCTCTCCCAAGAAGATCACAATTGAGTTTGGATCCATACAAACATACATATGAATACAGAAGAATATTTATAATCATACATATATACATAATATATACTTTGTATATGAATACATACATATATTACATATATAAGATTATGCTTGTTTGTCCTCTGTTTCTCTAAAACCAAATGAAATTTTTCCTGTGACAAATACCCAATGAGCACTATCTTGAAATGATTTTGAAGAAATAGTATACTTTTTAGGTCAGATTTGCTAATGAGCTTGGGGGAAAGCAGGCAATAGGGTTAATTAGTTTGTTCAATAGTATCTTTTTTTAATAGAATGGACCTTTTAAGATGAAACTAGTCTTAGGAAATTGGGATTCAAATAGAATTACTTGTAAATGCTGCTTTTCTCAGTGATGACACATATTTATACAATATGGTTTGGAAAAAAATTTTTCTTTTAATACACTTATTAACACAAACATCATTATTCCTGTCTTACAGATGAGGAAATAAAATCAAGATCCATCAAATAATTTATCTGTGATTACTAGGCTAGAGAATGTAGAGCTACTCTAGTCTTGTATAGGCATATATTGTACACAGATTTGACTCAAGTTCTTTTGAGTGAACCATAAGTTATTTTAACACAATGTCATTAAAGTATGTACAACTATATTCAGAAATACACATGCATCAAGGTTTTGTTTTGATCAAGTCTTTCAGGAAGCTGATAAAATAAACTCACAAAAATTAAAAAAAAAATATCAGGCACTGCTCACCAATTGTATACTGCATCCAAAATTTGCACATCCAAATTATATATAATATGCATATTAACTGTTGGATTGTTAGAGGAAATTGAGAGATAGTATGAGATAATTTCCATCTTGTTTTACATGCCAAAGATTTAGCAAAAGTCACTAAGAACTCTGTTCCCAGTTCATTTTCATAGTTATCTCCTTAATAACCCTAAGCAATAGCCTTTCTGAAGCTTCAGTGTAGTAACTGCTTTTTCCCTTGACATAATTTCCTTAATATCTGACTTTAATAAAGATAATTCTGAATAACATGTCTTAGTCAGTCAAGTCTAGTTTATAGAAGTTACAATTAGCCAGACACTCAATAGAAAAGAAAATCCTAATTACAGATACAAGACTAATTATAAATCTAAATGACTCACCTAATTCTTTCCAACTACTACTAAAACTTAATAAACTACTACTAAACTAAACTACTACTACTTCTAAAACTTTTTTCCTGTCAAAGAAGTTCGCTTCAGTACTTTGGGCCCAAGGGATTTAATTTAACACATTCTACATATATTTAAGTAGAAGTTAATATTCTAGGAACTGGAGAATCTAGGGCAAAACCAAAACATTGTCTGACCTCAAGAAGCTGATGTTCTACAAAGAATATGTGACAGATATATAGAAAACATAAAGGCTTTTTGCCTTTTGGTTTTAGGTGGAGGAAAACAGTAACAACAGAGGAGATGGGGAAGAGTTTCTCCCAGAAGGAACACCTCAGCTGAATCTTGAAACAAAAAAAGCTACTTGAGAGAAAAAGAGACTAGAAGTGGGTGAATTCTCAATATGGGAACTGCTTATCCAAATGAACAGAGAAATGTAAAGTTCAGATAATAACTATTTGTCTTTTTGAAAGGAATGCTCAAACGTATAAGGCTATTAGTAAGATTGGTGCTCAAGATTGGAGTCAGAAGGCTTTTAAATGCTGGTTGACCAATGAATATGTTATCCTAGCATAGCACATGTAGAATCAAGGTGTGGGGAGTGAAATTTCACTTACTCTGACAAATTAGATCTCCAGAGCTTGGCTACTGTGTCACCTCAGAGTTGTAAGATTAGACCAGAAGGGCTAGAAGTGTTCTTTCTAATTCCCTCAACAGTTTGCTTCCGACCATGCAGATGAGTTGAAGTTAATTAGTCAGTCAAGCTTAATTAGCTCCTAAAAATAAATGTTTCACATAATTGTTTAGTCACTATAAAACATCTTCAAAGAGCATGTGATACCCATAGAAGTACATACAGTTTATGAGACCAGGCTTAATCATAGATTATAGAGGTATCAAAGTAACTTACCACTTTTATAATTGCTTTTCCTGGAGTTCTGAAAATGTTACCTTTAGGTACAATGAAATTTTTTTTTTGATGTTTGTTTTCCTTTTTTTTTTGAGATCCTAGAATTTGTATGCAATCTGTCATTGACTGGCAACATAATTCTTCCAGAGACACTACAAGGATGATGATGATGGAAAGTAAGAAATTCAAAATCTTTTAAATAGTTTATATTTCACAAGGTCCTTCTATCATCAAGGAGGTCAAAAAAGATCAAGATTGAGGTCTGGTTATGCTTTTCTATTTCCCACCAGATATTTTGCCACGTGCAGCTCTCTGACCTCTCCACAAGCAGAAAGTCAAATCTTTTGGATGGGAAATGGCTCTCTCTCATGGAAGATCACAAACAATGGAACTCAGTAAGTTAATATTAAGTAAACTAGAAAATATAAATGACTTATGAGAGAACTTCCTAACTGATGATCACAATAATGATGATGATAGTAGCAGTAGTAATAGGAGCAGCAGCAGTAGTTTAACAGCAACAATACAGGATATAATCAGGTTTCTTTAGTCTTCAACAAATCTCCTATACAACAAATAATCTCACAGGTTTCAAATATTTTTCCTATTTATTGTAAAGATTTTGACTAATGCATTGAGATATATTCTCGTGTAGTTAAAATATGACAGCATAACAGTTTATAACTTAAGTTAAGTGGATGGGGATATTGATCAATAGACTTGCACTCTTACACTCAGTAAGGGAGAAACTTGGAGAGCTTTTCAACAGAGGATTATATTTTCAGTATGTTGGCAGTTTTATGGACAACATAGTTGAGAATAAAGAACATCAAACCAATTAGGAGGTCATAAAAATTATCTGGGAAAAAGTGATAAGGTTTTGAAGTTGGAGATAAATCTTTAAGTGAAGAGAAGGAACCAATGCACTGATTGTTGTGGATGTAAAATTGATTGGATTTAACAACTGATTGAAACAGAAGAATGAGAATGAGGAAAAGTGAAGGATCTTAAAATTGTAAACATGAGAGACTGGAAGAATATTAACACCTTAATAAAATTTTGGAAGTTTAGAGGGTGAAGAGTTTTAATGGAAAAGATGGCTTATTTTGGATGCATGAGCTTGAAGAGACAATGATCCGTTCAAATGGATTTGTCCATCACTCACTTGGCTCTACAAGGTTACAATTCAATATATTTGATAATGATCTCTCCAAAGATAATAGCAAAATTCATGGGATAATATAACTACCACTAAGGTAGAAGGAAAAGGTCTATCTCTTCCTTTAAAGAAATGAATATAGGAAGGATCATGAAGGTCATCTATATTTAGAGAATTAGAAATGAAAAATGAATCAACAGAAGAGATCTGGAAAGGACAGTAAGATGAGCAGCAAGAAAACTAGAACAAAATAGTGTAACAAAAGTCAAGAAAGAAAAAAAAAATATAAAATAAGGAATAATACTACTACTAATAAGGTGTCAAATTAAATATGAGGAAACAGAGAAAATAGGGGAATATGTCATTGGATTTAGCAAATAAAAGATAAATATATGAAATCAGCAGAATCAGGAGAACATTATACACAGCAACAAGACTATATGATGATCAATTCTGATGGACATGGTTCTCTTCAACAATGATGTGATTTAAACCAGTTCCTATTGTTCAGTGATGAAGATAGTCATATACATCCAGAGAGATGCCTGAGGGAACTGAGTGTGAACCACAACACAGCATTTTAATGCTTTCTGTGAACATTTCCCTGCATTTTGTTTTCCTTCTTAAGTTGTTTATTTTTCTCTCTCTTACTAGATCTGATGTTTCTTGTGCAGTAAGATAACTGTATAGATATGTATACATATATTGGATTTGTCATATAATTTAACATATTTAGCATGCATTAGATTACCTGTCATCTAGGGGTGGGGGTGGGGGGAAGGAGGGGAAAAGCTTGGAACAAAAAAAAAGTTTTTGCAAAGGTCAATGTAGAAAAATCACTCGTATGTTTTGTAAATAAAAAGCTTTTAATAAAAAAAGATAAATATAAATCTCTGAATCAGTAGTTTCAGTAGGTTATTAATGGAAGGTATTAGAAAATCAGGGATGAGTGAGGAAGTATAAATCACAAGAGGAGACTTATTCTAGATTAAAGATGTGAAAATATAATATGATAACTTAAGGAGATGGCAGTATCAAATGAAGGTAACTTAAGAATGCTGGTATTGCAGGGTGGGAATTAGAGAAAGAGTTTACCCATGTTTGTTGTAAGGGGAAGAGATGAGACAGAGGAAATTATTATTATTGGACCAAACTTTTAAAAAAGATTAGAAAAGATGGAATCAATCAACCAAAGATTAGCTTTGATAACAGGAAATCCATGTCTTCCTTAGGCAATAGAGAAAAGAATGAGAAGAATGAAGAGAGAGTTATGGCTGACATATGGAATAGGGATAAGAGAGAACTCATTAGCTAACCTTTTTTTCTTGGAAAAAGCAGAGGATAAGATTCTCTTTTGAAAGAAGATGGAGAGAGACATTAAAAATATTGAAATAAGCATTCCTTTCCATTCTTTATCAGAGAGAAGATCAATTATAGCATTTATTATCATATAGTTTATATTATTTATTAATTTATTATCAACCAGCATTTATTAGGAGTCTATTTAGACAGAAACAGTGCTAGGTATGGTAGACACTAGTTTAGATTGGATAATAAGAACTCATAGTGGATTTAGAAAAGTTTGGTCAAGAAAATTTTTCTTCAAATCCTGCCCATAGCACTTAACAATAGCACCTCGTTCCTCATCTGTAAAATGGGAATCATAACAGCATGTGTTTTGAAAAACAGATATGAAAATCAAATGAAGTAATATAAGAAGCAATTATATAAATATTTAATCCCACTTATTATAACATGCTACCTCTCTGCCATCCACACAATAGAGGATTAACAAATGCTGGTTGGCCTTAGTATGAATTCCTTTTTCTCCATTGCTTTTTCTTTTAGTTGTCATGTGATATTGAGTCAAATACAGTACATTCAGAGGTTAGATAAGGTTTGTTTACTTAATTGAAATGTATTAAGCAAATTGAGAACAAGAAGATATTCTTACTAAATGCCAGACACAATATTGCTTAGTTCATTGTCACTTTTCCCCAAATACAAGAGCCAACATGTGAAAGGGGCAACAATATAAAATAATGCATGGAATAATCAAAAACTAGAAAAAATGTTTTTTTTAATTTTTGTTTTGTTTTGTTTTTACAAATTTCACTATTATTAGGTCAACAGAGTTTGGTTTTGGCTTTTTGCAAAAGTCTTTACTACACTAAGTTGTTCCACAGTAGCACTTGCTGAACTGAGGTTTTTACCTGAACTATAAAAAGATGTTAAACTTCCATTTTCAAAAAATCAGCTGAAAGTGCATTTCGTATCTCTTTCTCTGTGATTATCAGTAAAACAGTCACTATAGAGAGATCTGATGATATCCCTCTGGATTTGAGCCTTTACCAGTCTGGATTGAATAATTAGAACACCTTAGTCCTAGTTTCATTGTTCTCTGAAGTTGGGCTATTCTTCAACTTCCTACCTTTTGTTTTATACTTGAATAGTATATTTTTTAATAGCAATAACCTGCTATTAGGTACAAATAGCTAAGGAAAGGTAGGAATGGAAAGCCTTCATTTTATTGATTATTAATTTAATTTAAGATTAATCTTTGTTGGGGCAGCTAGGTGGCACAGTAGATAGAGCACCAGTCCTGAAGTCAGGAGGACCTGAGTTCAAATCTGGTCTCAGACACGTAACAGCTGTGTGACCCTGGGCAAGTCACTTAACCCCAATTGCCTCAGCAAAAAAAAAAAAAAAGATTAATCTTTGTTCCAGTGATTTCAAATATTGTCCCTGCTTATATTAACTTTTGCTTTCCCCTCTACCTCTGCCTGATTGGATGAGCTGCAACTTCTCTGTTTCAAAAGGATCTCTTAGATGTTAGAAGTCCTTTATAAGGTTATTGAAACTTTCCTAGCTGTGGCTTGCCAAATTTTGAAAAGTCACCAATCAATAGAACCTTTTAGGTTTTAGTCATTTCAATGTCCCCCCCCCAGTGGGGGCCTGAAGACCCCACTATATTAGACATTGTCTTCTTATGCATTCTTGAGCTGAAGTCACAACTTCTTTTGTCTTTCTGTTTCTATAATACACTGTTACTAAGTGGCATTGGGCTATGAACAAATAGACAATCCTTGGGTTCAGTGAGAATACCCATGGAAATCACTTAAATCAATGGTGTTTTGATCTGATTCAGAGTCCATCAATTTTTTATATGGATATGTAT
The DNA here is from genome assembly GCA_023553655.1 of Myrmecobius fasciatus. Taxonomy (NCBI): domain Eukaryota; kingdom Metazoa; phylum Chordata; class Mammalia; order Dasyuromorphia; family Myrmecobiidae; genus Myrmecobius; species Myrmecobius fasciatus. The sequence continues at coordinate 10,683 of JAJPUD010027058.1, forward strand.
AACATTTTCCTTGGTGAATACTTTGTACATGTCTTGGATAATTATATTGCTAAAGAAGAACTGAATCAATCATAGCTGATCATCATACATACAATATTGCTAATCCTATGTATAATATTTTACTGGTTCTGTTCATTTCACTTTGCATTAGGCTCTAAAAAAGTCTTTCCAGGTTTTTCTGAAATCTGCCTGTTTATCATTTATTAATTTATGATAGTACTCTACTGTATTCATATACCACAGCTTCATTAGCCATTCTGTACTTGATGGACAACCCTTCAATTTCCAATATTTTGCCTAGTTTCCACATGGTGCTTCTTTTCCCTTTTAAATGATCCTTTTGGGATACAGATTAAGTAGTGATTTTGCTGGATCCATGGCTATGCACAGTTTTGTTTCACTTTGGATTTGATTCCAAATTGCTTTCAAGATTGGTTGAATCAGTTCACAATTCCACCAGCTGTATTAGTGTTCTAGGTTTCTCACACCCTCTCCAATATTTATTACTTTCCCTTTCTTATGGTCATCTTAGCCAATCTGATAGATATGAGGTGGCATCTCAGAGTTATTTTAATTTGCATTTCACTAATCAAAAGTATTTACAGCCATTCTTCCTATATGTGTAAGTACCTCTGTTTCATCTGAAAGACGTACATATCTTTTGGTCATTTATCAATTGGACAATAGCTTATATTCTTATGCATTTGACTTAGTTGTTGAGAAATATGGTCTGTATCAGAGACACTTGCTGGAAAGATCATTTCCCAGCTTTCTGCTCACCTTCCTTGGTTTCACTGATTTTGTTTGCATAAAAGCTTTTTAATTTGATGCATTTAAAATTATATATTTTATATTTCATAATGCTTTTTATCTATTGCTTGGTCATGCTGCTCCTCTCCATAGATCTGAGAGGTAGACTATTCTTTAATGTCCTAATTTGCTTATGGTGTCACCCTTTATGTCTAAATCATGCACCTATTTTGATATTCCCTAAGGAGATATTTATAATTTTACAGTCTTAATGTGCACTAAAATCCAAACAAGAACAAGAAATTAAAATATATGATATTTATTTTCTGGAGTCATCCTCTGCACTTTTAATTGTTGATAGAAATCAATTAGAGATGTTCAATATCTGTTGACAAATGAAAGAACTGGATAGTTCATGGGTACTATCTTTTTAGTTACCACAAATGCACCATTCACTTCAAAGGGAAATGTCATTTTATATACCCTTACAAAGGGAGAAGAAAAAATAATCAAAAGAGAACAGTTTGAAGATGATTTTATATTAAAATCAGTGTGGAAGCTAGATACCATTCACCCTTGACTCCTAATTCTCTATCCCTCTCTCTACAGAAAATTTCTTAAGTTGTGCTTTTTTATATAATTGTTCATTTTTCAGCAATCATCTTTTACTAGTTCTTGGAATCTCCTTTGTGTGGATAGCTTTATATTGGCAAAACTAAAGTTTGATCTTGAAACAGTTATGAAGTCCCCAGAAAATCACAAACTCATTTATTCTCCTTGAGCCTAGAGGAGTTGGATTTGGTAGGAGGGAAAATCAAATTATTCAGTATATTTTCTACCTAGCCTCTCAAAGATCAAACAATCTCTCCTTCTGACAGGGCTTTTGAATTCATTCAGCAAAATATAGATGTCCAATTACTGCCATTAATTCTACATTGGTAGAACTCTTTGTAGCCCAGAATTGGGAAACTCAGACCTAGGAAAAACTTCATAATTTTTTGACAATTCATATCAAAATATACAAGAATTATAGTCATTATCCCATTATCCTGTTCCTCTGTTTCTGTATATCCGTGCAAAAATTAATTTCTAGCTATCAACCACAATTCTTTCTGCTATAATCATTTCTTAACATTAATATTAAAATCTAAGACAATCAATTTATCTGGACAAATTTATCCAGAATTCATTATAATGTGATTATTATCCCAAGTAATTTATTTTAAATTTTCTTTTTTCTGTTTATACATATATTTATATTAACTTTTAAAATAACATTTCTTTGTGAATCCTGTTGAGAGAGAAAAATCAGAACAAAAGGGAAAAAAGACAAAGAAAAAATGCAGCAAAAAAAAAAACGAAGTGAAAAGAAAGAAAGAAAGAAAGAAACAAAGTGAGCAGAGCATGTATTGGTTTACATTAAATCTCCTTACTTCTTTTTCTGGGTGCAGATGGTCTTTTCTATCCAAAATGTATTGGGATTTCCCTGGATCACTGAACCACTGAGAAGAACAAAGTCTTTTTTTTCCTGAGCTAATTGGGGTTAAGTGATTTGCTTAGGGTTCCACAGCTAGGAAGTATTAAACGTCTAAGGTCAGGTTGGAACAAGAACCAAGTCTTTCAAAGTTGATCATCGTACATTCTTGCTGTTATTGTATAACATATATTTATTGATTCTGCTTGTTTCACTCAGCATCAGTTCATGTAAATCTCTGCAGGCCTCTCTAAAAACAGCTTGTTCATCATCTTATATAGAACAATAATATTCCATTACTTTCACATAGCACAACTTGTTCAACCATCCCTTGATTGATGGACATCACTCATTTTTCAATTCTTTGCTACCACCAAAAGAGCTGTTACAAAAATTTTTGCACGTGTGTCCTTTTCCCTCCTTTATGATTTCCTTGGAATACAGAACCAGCAGTGGTACTGCTGTATCAAAAAAATATGCACTTTTATGGCTATAAAAAGAATATACCCTTTGGGCATAATTCTATATTGCTCTCCAGAATGTATTGATGTCCCAGTTTTTCAACATCCCCTTCTATATTTACCATTATCTTTTCCTGACATATTAGCTAAACTGAAAAGTGTGAAGTGGTACCTCATAGTTGTTTTAATTTGCATTTCTCTAATAAATAGTGATTCAGACCATTTTTCTGTGACTATAGAAGACTTTAATTTTATCATCTGAAAATGGTGTATTCATATCCTTTGACCATTTAATAACTGGGGAATGACTTTTATTCTTATAAATCTATCTGACAAAGTTAATTATATTTCAATGAAAATCTTAACAGCAACAGTTTCAACATTACTTTTATCTAGGCTGAAGCATTCAGAAGCACTTAAACCCAAGGAAAATTTTCATTTAAAGTGATTTGAACAATTTGCAGCAAACTGGGAAGTCAGTCATTGATAACATGAGCTTCTTGAGGGTAGGGCTAGAATTTTTTTGCCATTATATAAACAGCTTTTAGCTGTCAATCTTCATTGCTAGAGGGACATTTCTCTCTAAGAAGTTTCTTTAATACTCAGGAAAATTCCAAGAAAAATAACCAAAACAATTAATGAAATTAAAACAAATCTCAGGTGTTACCTCATATCTATCAGATAAAGTATCATAACAGAGAAAGAAAAGGACAGAGAGGATGTGGAAAAATAGGGATGCTAATTCACTATTGATGGAGTTGTGAACCAGTCCAGCCATTCTTGAAAACATTTTGGAACTATGTACAAGAGTCTATAACAATGTTCATAGTCTTTTACCTAGCAATATGACCCAGTAAGTGGAAATGTTATGCATGACTTTTTCAAAGAATGGCAAAGTGCAAGAGATGATTTGGAACTCAAAAAAAAAAAACTTTTAATATTTTACATGAAATTGGGAAATAGATTATAGTATTAAAATTAATTAAGAATTAGGACTTAACAACTGTGTTGTGAATATTAAAAAAAACAACTGGTCTAAAGTTTCTATATCACAATAATTCAAAATGTAAGGCACATTTCTTAACAAGGTGCTTATCATCGCCAAGAGAAATCAAATTTGTTACACCTATAGCATCTTATTTTGTACTATTAGACATTTTAATACAAAAATTTATTTTCTAAAAGTGCTGATAGTTACAGAGGTGCACAGAAAAATTACATATTAGATGCTTGCTCAGAATAATATACTTAAATTTGTGTCACCACTGATTTACGGAGGTCGAGTAAAAAAAAAAAAAAGAGATGAAACAACTGACTAGGTGATATAGGCCAAGGTAATAGTGGTAAAAATGACACTTTTAAAAGTAGTGAATAAGCCAGAAAATGACCTCCATTTTACTCTCCAACTATAGATTAGTTTATAGCTATTACAAATGAAAGAAGAAAGTCAATGTTACTGTTTTTGAGTATGTCAATAGAACATCTGATTCCCAAGGATAGAGAAGTAGGCTACTGGATGGAAAGGGTGATTCCATCAGCCAAGACCTATTTAGACTGTGGCAATATAAATTTGCCACTGAATTTTCTCATTGAATGAATCTTGAGATTATTTGCAATTTATAGTCTCAGAAGTGATTTTGACAGAATGGAAAGGTAACTATATATCAAAAGAAGGACTTGAACTCTATGTGCCTCCATGATTAAGAGAAGTAGTCTCAGAAAATATCTTTACACAATTTTGGCTTGAGGTTGCAGATAAAATATTAAGGGATCCTATGTAAGATTTGCAGTAGTGACAATACTTGTGTAATTGAAGTCCTTCACAACCTAGACCCAAGTTACGACTTTTTAGCCAAAGTAAACATTACTACTTTTAGTCTAGTCAAATGGGCTTTCTTGTTCCTCCTCAAATATTATGCTCCATCATTTCCAGCATCTGGGCTTTTATGCTTATTGTCCTCCCCTCACTAGGAGTCCTACCAGATACCCCTGGGTTGCATTGCCTTGTCTGTTCCTTGTGGAATCTTTAGTTCCTTTTAAGGTTCATCACTACATTCTTCATTAAGCCTTTCTTGTTATCCCCATATGTTAGCAAATAGTCCAAAATATACTTTTTTATTAATTTTGTTTCTATTTTGTAGAAGTATAAATTTTGAGTGTATTTGAATAGCTATATCAAAAGATATGTTTGTAAACATATTTAGTTGTGCACATACAAATGCATTTAAATATAAAGTATTTGAAATGAAGAAAAGATTTGCTCTTACATTTGTATTTCCAATGAGTCTAGCACACCACCTAGTAGAGAGACAGTCCTCCATTTATTTCTTTTGTCCAAATAAAATAGACTTTTTTCTTTTTTTATAAAGCTTTTTATTTACAAAATACATGAGTGACCTTTCAACATTGACCTTTGCAAAAAAACCTTTTTTTTTCCCAAGCTTTTCCTTTCCTTCCCCCCACCCCCACCCCTAGATGAAAGGTAATCTAATACATGCTAGATAGGATAAATTATATGACAAATACA
>JAJPUD010027059.1:0-15893 GCA_023553655.1 Myrmecobius fasciatus
CTCTCTCTCTCTCTCTCTCTCTCTCTCTCTCTCTCTCTCTCTCTCTCCCTCCCCCCCCATCATCATACATACATAGGTCATAGATCACCCTGTCAGATCCCACTCCCAGGCCTGAGAATTGGTTAAGATATTGATTAATCAGTAATTAGACTTCCTACTTGTGTGATATTGGACAAATCAGTTAACCTTCCTGGGACCCCAGTTTTCTTTCTTATAAATGAGATTATTGGACTAGATGGACTCCACTGAGCTTTCCAGATCCAGCTCTAGGACACCATCATTCCTCTCACTCAAACTCCCTCCTTTTCTAGGCCAGGAAACTGAGGTTCAAATAAATGAAATGATTTTCCATGGGTAACATGGGAAGGAAGTAGCAGAACTGGGATTAGAAGGAAGAAAGAAGGGGAATAAGATTTAATTAGATGCCTACTCTGTGCCAGAAACTGTGCTAAATCCTTCCCAAATATCATCATTCAATACTCACAATAGCACTGGGAGATGGATGCAATTATTATCCCCATTTTACAGATAAGGAAACTGAGGCAAACAGAGGGTAAGTGACCTATCCACACCGCTGGTAAGTGTTGAAGTCCAGATATAGCTGACTCTAGGCCCAGCACACTGTCCATCGGGCTATCTTGCTGTTTCTCAGTCACTTGGAACCCAGGCTCTTAGAATAGCTCCATGATGAATTCTGGAATTTTATTCTAGTCTGAAAATTAAATTTAAAAACTCTGGAAGCAGACACACCCTTCTAATTTATATAATACACTCTGAGGTTTGCAAATGGATTTAAATCATTAATCTTCCCAACATGTCTCTGAGGTACTCTTACTATTGTTCCCATTGTATAGATGATTAAACCGAGTCTGAGAGAGGTTATGTAAGGAAAGATGATAGATTTTAGGACTGAGTGGAGGTCTAGTTCACTGGACTCATTTTGTGGATTAGAAAATTTAGGCCCAGGATACTTTTTATCATTTGTCCAAAGTCACCGAGACAGAATGAAGCAGTGGATCTGGGACTTGGACCCATGTCTCCTGACTCCAGGTCATTTATTCATGTGTTCATTGATCCAATACCTATTTATTAAGCACCTACTACGGGCCAGGTGCTTGGGGAGGCCCTGAGAAGGTAAGAAAAAATGGGCATTTCTGCCCCCAGGTTGTTCCAGGAACCTCTCAAGGCGCCTAATCGGAGCCTGCAAAGGATGGAGGGATTCCCAGAAACCAAGGCGAGGAAGGAGAGGCAAGGGGGCGGTGGCAAAGAGCCCACGTCTTCCTCCATCTTTACTGTTGCTGGCCCTCCGCTCACCACACCCACTGTCCCGTTATCTGAGCTAAGACACACTGTTGCTCTGGGAAGGCCCATCGGCCTCCACTCTCCTATAGACTTCAGACTCCTGGGAGAGTGGGTGTGAAAGGTGAGGGAGGAGAGGGTGGCCCTCCGGAGGTCCTGCTGCCGGATCCGGGTGAGACTGGGCCTTCTGCAAAGTGCACGGTGGGGTGGACAGCCCTCTCAGCAGGATCCCGGCTTGCCAGGTCTGGCGTTGCCTTCCCTCCCTCCGCCCGGAGCTTGGCTGCACCCACTTCCCCCACCCAACTCTCCCGGGCTAAGGTAATGACTCACTCCTTTGTTTCACCTCCTGGAGAATTATTGGTTTGAATGTTTCCTCTCTCCTTCCTGGGTGGCTCTGTTTACCCCAAGGAGGATAAACAGGGCCCTAAGGAGTAATTATGAATAATACCTTGTAGCATCAAAGCATCTCCCTTGGGAGAAGCCCAGGGCTCTTGACAGAGACTCACAGGCCGATCTTCCTGGGATGGCCAGGAGGTGTGAACGCGCGTTTCCCTCAAGTACCAGAAGGCCGAGCCAATGGGCAGCCGCTCAGCGCCTTGCACCCGGTCACAGCCGGGTCTCCGGGGCAGAATTGGGGCTGGAACCCCAGAATCTATGTGGGAGCCGTGAAACGGCAAAGGATCGGTTCGGGAAAATGAAGGACTTCCTAATGCTCCATCTCCAAATGGAACAGGCTGCTTTTGTGAGGTGATGAGCTTCTCATCACTGCAGATGTTCAAAGAGGGACGCCATGACCAGTTGTTACGGATTTTATAATAATACTAATACTACTAATAACCACTGACTTTTATACAGCACTGTTAACTGCCAGGCACTGTATTAAATGCTTTGCAAATAAATATTGTCTCAATTGATCCTTACAACAACCTGGGAAGTGGGTACTATTAATATTATAGTTATAATTATAGTATGATGTAATATACTACAATTACATTATGTATTATATATTATTTATTATGTAACATATACAATTATGATATAAATAATATATTCTATACTACTAATAATAGCATACTACAATTACTATATAATTGCAAGCCAGGAACTCTACTAAATGCTTTGCAAATAAATATTATCTCAATTGATCCTTACAACAATCTGGGAAGTAGGGACTATTATTATTATAGTTATAATTGTAGTATAATGTTATATACTATAATTACATTATGTATTATATATTATTTATTATGTACCATGTCCAATTATGATATATATCATATATTCTATACTACTAATAATAGCATACTACAATTACTATATAATTGCAAGCCAAGAACTCTACTAAATGCTTTGCAAATAAATATTGCCTCAATTGATCTTTACAACAACCTGGAAAGTAGAGACTATTATTATTGTTATTATAGTTATAATTGTAGTATGATGTTACATACTACAATTACACTATGTATTATATATTATTTATTATATACCATGTACAATTATGATATATGTATCATATATTCTATATTAATAATAATAGCATACTACAACTGCTATATAATTACAAGCCAGGAACTCTACTAAATGCTTTGCAAATAAATATTGTCTCAAATGATCCTTACAACAACCTGGGAAGTAGGGACTATTATTATTACAATTATAATTGCAATAAAATATTATGCACATATATACAATATATAATGTTATATACTACAATTACACTATGTATCATATATCATTTATTATATACCATTTACAATTATGAAATATATAATATATTCTATATTATATTCTATACTACTAATAACATATTACAATTACTATATAATTACATACCATGTAATACTACATATTATTTATTATATATTATTATACTTATACATCATATACAATTATGCTATAAATACTAACAGTAATTACATACTACAATTAATACTTAATATTATAGTATAATATTATATACTACAAGTACCATACAATGGAAGATTTTTAATAGAATTTTTTCATATTGTAGAAGGGACGTGTGTGTCAGATAGGAGTCGAGAGAGAGAAGGCTCCCATAAAATAGATCCCTATGCTTCCTTTCAGCTCAGGGACTTGATGACTACAGAACCTTCTTAGCCAGCTTGTAGAGCCTCAGATTTCATCTCCCAGTACACAGAGTGAAAGAAAATGCATTGTAGTCACCTTTCTGTTAACAAATGTGATCAGCCACAAATGAATTCCCCTCCATCAACCCCTTTTCCTCCATTCATACAACAGTAACTCTAGTTCAAACCATCAATATTGCTCATCTGGGCAGTGAATGAATGAATGAAAAAAAGCATTTATCAGGTGTTTGCTAAGCACTGTACTAAGTTTCAAAGATACAATTATCAATGAAAAGACAGTCCCTGCCAATGCAGAGCTTACAGTCTGATGGGGGAGAGAACAAGACAGAGCTGGAAAGCCAAGGGGATGGAATATAGAGATGAACGTATCTCCCTCCCCAAAATTAGGAGGTGGGACTAGTGTTAAAGCCTGGGAAGTTAGAAACACCTTCATTAAAGGAATGAAGGCTGGCCAGCGTGGGCCCCTCCATAAAACGGTGGCCTTTGGAGGTACTCGCCAATGGGTGAGGGGGCCAACAGAGAAGAGAGACATTTCAGGGAGAGAAGGTCACATGGAATGATGGATACCCCAAGGTAGGAAGACCACAGGGAATGATGGATATTACAGGGTGATAAGGCCACGGAGATGATGGATGTTCCAGGGTGAGAAGGAGGCAGGAGATGATGGATGTTCAGGATGAGACTACAAAGGAGACATGGTGTTGAAGTAAAGAAAGATTAGTATCTTCTGTGTCAAGAACACATTTCCTCCTCACCTCTACTTGCCTTCTTTCAAAGTTCAATTCAGTTCTACCTCCTGCAGGAGAACCCCCCACTCCAAAATTGTGGGTATTTTGTTTCTTTTTTTAACCTTCTATCCCCACTATCTAGCACAGTTCTCAGCACATAGTAGGTGCTTAAAAATGCTTAATGTTTTTGATTTCTATAGTACTAAAGTATTATAGGCTTATAAAGTATTTTGCACACGAGCTCATTTGATCCTCATGAAATAAATGATATAATTCTATTGATTAAATTCAACAAACTGATTAAATGACTCCCGGATGGCAGGTACTGTATTAAGGGTTGGGGATGCAACAATGCCCATAAGGGCCACAAAGGACTTGCATTCACTAGGGAAGAGAGGAGTGGAGAATGGGGAGGCAACATTTATACAGAAGAGCAAAGGCGAAGGTGATACTGCTATACAAAGGATTTTCTAGAGGGAGCCTACTAGTAACTGGCGGGTAGGATGTACTTGGAACTATGTTTCGAAGTAAGCAAAGTATCTGTGTAAAGTAGAAGGGAGGAGGGCATCCATTCCAATTAAAGGAAGACTCACTTCCTTTAGGACTCATGGAGGACTCATGCCTCACAAAGGCATGAAGGTGGGATATAGAATATTGTATAGAAGCAACTGGGAATGGCCAATTTGACTGGACTAGAGCTTACATGAAGGCAATTTCTTCCATTGGTCAGTTCCAGAACCTCCATTTTGAGGAAGGATATAGGATGTTTTTTCTCTCGATCCATTTTCTGACTCTAGGAATTTTGCCATCATGCCCCACAAATGACCAATAGCCCATATAATGTACACTCTATGAGAAAGCTTTTCTTTTTAAAATTTTTTCTTAAAAATCATATTTGTCTATATGGACAAAATTTACTAAGTGTCCACGTGGTGATGTGAAATCAAATTTCCCCAAAGACTTCAAGAAAATTTAACCCATTATCAAAACCATCACAATGAACTCCTCAGTTTTAAAGTCCCCTTTATTTGTTTTCAGTCCTTGTTAAAATGTAAACTCCTGGAAGACAGAGACTGCTTTTCCTTTATGGTTCACTGTATTCCAAGCACTCAGCACAGTGCTAAGTATAGAGTAAGGACTTGATAAACTTAATAGAATAAAAAAGGCCTTTGGACTTTTCTTGATTAACAATGAACTAAGACAGAAAAGGTACAAGTATTATTCCCTGTTTTGTGAGCAAGGAAATTGAATTTAACAAGGTTGAGTGATTTTCCTCTTGTCACACAGTGAGAAAGTACCAGAGGTAAGACTGGAACTCAGGTCTCTGCTAATTCCAAATCACAAAATATCAAAGCTGGGAGGGACCTCAGAGGACACCTAATACACCAATTCCCTACGAGAAAACTAATCTCATATTCCACATCATTTAGATGTGGAATATCTCTGATATGATCATCACATTCAACTCTTATTTTTGTAAATGAGGAAACAGAAATAAAAAGAGAAACAGCCAGAGGTTCTGGGTTCATCTCTTATTTCTACCATTTACTATCTAGATCAACGTAGACAAATCACTTAATCTCTCTGGATCTGAATTTCCTCATCTGTAAAATGAGAGTTGGATGAGACAATGTTTGAGGTACCTTCCTGCCCTAAATCTAAAATAATCACTTGACTTGCTCAAGATCATTCAAGTAGTCATTGGAGGGTAGAATTTTAACTTATAATTCCAAATCTCTTGCCTTTTCTATTGTCCGTGCTTCCTCCTCCTATTTCTGAGACTCAGCTAGCCCGCCTTCACTTGAAGACTCTCAGAGACAAGGAAGTCCCTTCTATTCCAGGCATTTTATCCACCTTACTGACAAATCTAACTGCTAATGGATATATTCTGGCATTAAACTTAACCTAGGTTGAAATTTCCCCTACTTGTTCCTAGTCCTAACCTTGGGTGCCATGGAGAACAAGTCGAATTGCTTCTCCACATGGACAGCCCTTCAGATGAGTAAAGAGAACTCTCATCTCTCCCATGTTCAAGACTTCTCTTCTCCAGATTCAATGTGTCCAGTCTATTATCTGATTCTTAGTTGAAACCATCACAATGCTTTTCCTTATCTTGGTTTCCCTCTTCTGGATGTGTTCAAGATAATCATTATGAAGATCCAATGGCATTGCATTAGCCAAACTAAATTTCTTCATCATCTGACTGGCTTTCTTTTCTTTTTTAAATTAAATTTTATATTATTCTCCATTCTTTCTGAACTTTCCCTCTTCCTTCCTTTTCTTACCTCCCAAAAGAAAGAAAATAAAACCCATTACAATTATATTTAGTCAAGTAAAACAAATCCTCACATTGGCCATATCCAAAAAATAATGTCTTAATTTCCATGCTGAGTCTAGAAATGGATAAATGGTGAGTCTTCTGGAGTTGTGGTTGATCATTGTATTGATCAGAGTTCTTAAGTATGTCAAAGCTGTTTCTCTTTATAACATCGTTGTCACTGGGTAAATTTTCTCCTGGTTCTGCTTACTTTACTCTCCATCAGTTCATATACATTTTTCTCAAGTTTTTCTGAAACCATCTCCTTCATTTCTTATAGAACAAAAGCATTCCATCATATTTATATAGCATAACTTGTTCAGTCATTCTCCAATCGATGTTCACACCTTATCCTCAGTTCCCAATTCTTTATCACCAGGAAAAGAGTTGCTACGAATATTGTTGTACTTTCGGGTCCTTTTCCTCTTTGCTCCTTTTGGGGTATAGACCTAGTTGTAGTAATTTTGGGTCACAGGGTATTATTCACAGTTTAATAGATTTCTAGGCTTAGTTCCAAACAGCTTTCCAGAATGGCTAGATCAGTTAACAACTAAGAGTACATTAGCATGCCAGTTTTCTAACAGCCCCTCCATCATATGGCATTTCCCTTTTTATATCAACTTCACCAATCTGTGGAGCGTAACATGGTACCTCAGAATTTTTTTAATGTGCATTTTTCTGATTACTAGTGATATGAAGCTTTTTTCAAATGGCTACCAATAGATTGGATTTCTTCTTTTGAAAATTACTAATCTATATCTTTTTATCACTTATCAATTGGTAAATGGCTCGTTAAGAATTTTGATCAGTTTTTTACTGATCGTAGAAATAAATTTCTTATTAGAGAAACTTACTGCAGAAATTTTCCTTAATGTCCCGCTTCTCTTAATTTTAGCTGCATTGGTTTTGTTTATATAAAAGCTTTTAATTTTATATCATCAAAATTATTGATTTTACCTCTTGCAAGCCTCTCTTCTCTCTTTCGTTTAATCATGAACTATCCATAGCAGGCAATTTCTTTCATTCTCCTCCAATTTGTTGATGATGTCATTCTTTATTTCTAAATCATATGCCCATTTGGAGGTTGTCTTGGTATATGGTCTGAGATATCTCTATACTTAGGCTTTTTGTGCAGCTGAAGCTATCCATTTATCTTAAGGCCACTGGTATTGCCAAGTGTTAACAGGTACTAGAAAAGTGTTTAATATTCATCAGGGAAATCACTTGCTCAGTTACCCTCACTTTTTTAGTTTCCCCCATCAATGCCTTTGAACTATGGCTCTTTATATTTCCAGGGTTATTCTTTTAAAACAGAGTAGCAAGTCCTTCTGGGACCACTGCCCCAAGTCCTACTCACACACTCATTGTCAGGCCGGGTGCTAGGCAGCCACAGCCACAGGTAGGCTCAATGTTCTACTGTGTAATATGAAGGGCTGGACTTTCTAGTATTGTCACTCATAAGGTCCCATTAATGTGATTGCCATTAACAGTTAATTCATTGACTCCATTTGCTTTTATAAAAGAGCATTTCCTATCAAGCTTGTATCATGGACTCCTTTGGCAGCCTGGTGAGATCTTGAAGCACACAAAATAAAATCCTTAGGATTACAAAGGAACCCAATGATAAACAGTGTCTGGCACAGATGAGGTGCTTAATAATTTTTATTGATTGAAATAGTTATCAAAATGCATTTTAAAATAAGTTCATTGACCCCAGGTTATGAATCCTGAAGAAGCCATAGTAAGGACAATTAGCACAATACTTTGCCCCAGATCTGGGGTGCTCTCTCCCACAAGTACACACACATCTATGGGAAGATGAATTTAGAGTAAAATGATAGTGAAGTGCCCAGAGAGAATTATGTGGCAAGGAGACCCCTCTGAACTCTTGACTGGAGAAGTCCTTCCTCTCTTTGAGGAGTCTTCCTGAAGTCTGTAGGCCCTGAAGTCTTTGAGCCATGATTGCTCCACTGGGATGGGATTACTCCTGAGCTGGGCCAAGTCACTCAGCTGCCCCTTCACATCCCTTCAAATGCTCCCAAGGTCACTACCTGGGTAGATCTATCTCAGGATGGCTGCTCAGTCCCATCTCATGTGACTGCTAGTGATTCTGGTCACTGTTGAGACTTTTGGTGGAACCTCAAGATCTGGGAACTTCCATGGTCATCTCAGGAGGCAGAGAGAAGAACAAAAACTTTTTCATGCCTCCAAGCGATTTCTTCCCAGGGGCTTTGTTGGAGCTCCTTCATCATTAGCCCGACCCACTCACCATTAGACAGCTGGACTCCAAAGTGGTTTACTCTCTTCTAAGTGGGTCCATAAGTGTGGCTAGATCTTCCAAATGATCACAAAATGTGCCTAATGTGACATATCTGTCCTTCATCTCTCCCAAGGGTCCAGTGATTCTTCGATACCAAACCTAATGGCTTTCTCTCAAACTTCATCCTTGCTCTTTCCATAGCCTTTGACATTGTTCTTCTTCATCTTCTCCTTGATGCTTTCTTCTCTATATTTTGGGGGCATTCCTCTCTTTTGGCTCTCCTCCTACCGATATGACCACTTTTTCTAAGTCTCAGTCTCCTTATCCAGGTCATACCCACTAACCAGAAGTATCCTACAGGACTCTATCCTGGTTCCTTTTCTCTTCTCCTTATTTTACTTGGCGATCTCATCAGTTCCCATAGATTTTGTGACCATCTCTATACTGACAAAAGATTTACTGATCCTACTTTAACCTCTCTGATGACCTTGAGTCTTCTATTTCTAACTGGCTTACAGACAACTCAAGCTAGATATCTAGTAGACTTCTTAAACTCAACATGTTCCAAATTGAACTCGTTATCTTTCCTGATAACTCTTCCCCACCACCAGACTTCTCTATTTCTGTACAGGGCACCACCATCCTCTAAGTCCCCCAGGCTCACAGCATAAATATTATCTTTGACTTCCCCCCAATCTTCACTCTCCATATTCACCAGCTGGATTTTTATCTTTGCAACCTCTCTTGTATACATCCTTCCAGTCCTCTTACCCTTATCATTTCATACTAGGACTATTGCCATGGCTGCTGGGGGACCTGCCTGCCTCAGTCTCTCTTTATTCCAACTCTCTCCATGCAGCCACCAAAGCGACTTTCCTAAAGCTCAAATCTCACCATGTCACCACCTTATTCCAGGAGCTAGACCAGGATCAAATATGAAATCTTCTGTTTGACAATTCAAGCCCTTCATAACCTTGCTCTCTCCTAGCTTTCCAGAGCTTTCTTACCCTACTCCCCAAAATGTACTCTTCAATCCAGCCACACTGGTCTCCTAGCTATTTAATGAACAAGACCCTCCCTCTCTTATCTCTGGGTATTTTCTCTGGCTGTCCCCCATATCGAGAATGCTTTCTCTCCTCATTCATCTCTGTCTCCTCACTTCCCTGATTGCCTTCCAGTCCCAAATAAAATACCACCTTCTACTGGAAACCCTCCTCCACCCTCTTAATTCCTTCTCTTTTTTAAGTATTCCCATTCATGCAGTATATAGTTCACTTTGTGTATACTTGTCTGCTCATTGTCTCCCCATTGGACTATAAGCTCCTTGAGGACAGAGGCTGCCTTTTTGCCTCTGGGTGTCCCCAGCATTTAGTACTTAGTAGGTGCTTAATAAATGCCTATTGATTGATGACCACACATTGTAATGAGGTTATAGGAAAATTCCTTAATACCCAGTTTACTAAACTGATTGATTCAAAGGAAGCTTCATGTGTCTTATGGGATTACATTAATTGGGATGAAAGTTTAGAAGCTTTTAATTGATGTGGTAAAATATATTCACAATACCCTCAGGGCCAGCTGGTGTCACTGGGACTGGAGTCAGAACGAACTGGCCACTTACCAGCTGTGTGACTCTGGGCAAGTCTCTTACCTCTGCCTCAATTTCCTCAATTGTAAAGAGGGAATCATCACAATACCTGCCTCTTAGGGTTGTTGTGAGGATCAAATGAGATAATATTTATAAACTATATGTTATAATTATATTATAAACTATATATTATAATTATATTATCATATATTATATTATAATTATACATAATATAATATTATATATAATATATTATATTATAATTATAAATATTTCTAAACTGTGTCTGGAACATAGTAAACACTTGGTAAATGAGTATTCCCTCCCCTTCCTCTTGATAAGAGGAATTATCTCTTTCTTTCTAGCCCCAGTGCTAAGTGCATAGAGTAAGTGTTTAATAAATGCTTATAAACTTATCTACTGACTTCCCACTATGACTATCAGCTTTTCCATGAAAGAATCTTCTGCACTTTGTAGGGTTAATCCAGGATGTTCATATATCAAATGAGAATGTTTCCATCAATATAACTTTTCTCCATGGAGTTTTTGCTAATAAAAATACATTTGATGTCTGGGATTGTTACTCTTGCCTTATGGGGGATGGAGAATACTTCCATCTTGCTTATTTCTTCTTCCATGCTGTTCATGAGATGCATGTTCATGGAGGAGCACTGATGATGGACACGCAGGAGGGTCTGGGCTCTGGCTTGCTGGTCAGATGATCCCACTGCTGTCTAAGAGAGGCGCCAGCCATAGGGGATGTAGAGGCCTTGAGAAGCCAGAGGTGGGCAGAGGGCGGGCAATTGCCACCCCCCAGCAGACTCTCCTGCCGGCTTGTCTCTGCCTGTTTTCCAGCTAAAACTGGTAGTCTTGCTCATCTAAAAACAATTAGAAGATTTACACATTAAACATTTTCCCTCCCCTGGTTACCTTAGCGACCATTTCTAATATACAGCATCAGCCAGAAATGGCTTTCTATTAAAGGTCTTGCAGAGTGAACTGTGTCGGATGCTCAGGACTGGGAGCTGGGAGAGCCAGACTTTAGTCTGGGAAAGACATTCTGTGCCTCAGTTTCCTTATTTTTAAAATGATGGAGTTAGATGAAATGAATGGTGATGTGTAAAATTCTTTTGATTGAGAAGACCCTAAAAAGGATTAAAAATGGTTGTCTTCATAATGAACTTTTAAATTTCATTAATGGGCAGATGTAGGAGTCTTTCTTAGAGTTGGAATTGTGTGCAAGGAGGAAGACAGGATGTTTTCCATGAGAAGTTTCCTGGCTAGGGGAGATCAGAATCTGCTGGCACAGCAAAGAGAGAACCAACAGGGTCTGGATTCAAATTCTAACTTAAAACCCCTGAGACTTTGGATGGACCTCTGTGTCTCACTTTCCTCAGTTACAAAAAAAAAAAAAGTTGGTCTGAATCACCTGCCATCTCTAAATCCTTTTTATCTAAGTAGAGTTAGAAGGCTTGGATTTTAATCCCTCCTATGCCACTTTCTACCCATTGTGATGTTGAAATACTTATTTTTTTTTTTCTCCAAGTCTCAATTTCCTCAGGTGTAAAGTGAATGGTATTATCATTTGGTGGGCCAGTAAGCATTTATTAAGGGCCAATTATGTACCAAGCACTGTGCCAAGCAGTAGAGATAAGGTAAAGGACAGCCCCTGTCCTTGAGGAGCTTCCAATCTAATGGGAGAGACAGAAGGCAAGTGACCATGTATAAATGAGCTATGTATTGGATGGATTGGGAATACTCAACAAGGAGCAATAGAATTACGAGGAATTAGCCCTCGATAATCTCTGATTTCCTTTCTGAGTTTAAGTTAAATACTGAATGGTTCGGTATTTCCTTCTCCAGCTCATTTTACAGATGAGGAAACTGAAATAAAGTGGCTTGTCCAAGGTCACACAGCTAATAAGTATTTGAGGGCAGATTTGAACTCGGGAAGATGAGTTTTGCTCATATGCACCCCCTATATGCACCATGGCACCCCTAGATGTAAGCGTTTACAAGTGCCTTCCCTCAGGGGCTGTTATCTCTAATATATCCATTCATATCTTGTTTCCATGTTGTCTTCCCCATTAAACTTCGAGCTCTTCCAGGGCAGGATTGTCTCTTGCTTTTCTCTGTACCCCCAACACTTAGCATAGTGTTTGGCATATAGTAGGTGCTTAATAAATGTTTGATTGTGTATCTCCATGCATATATTTCTTTGTGTAGGAATATACAAAAGAAATTGGTAAAGGCAAGGTAATTGGGAAGGGAACTGGAGGGAGATGGGTCAGAGATGAAGACCCCAAATAGGGTCCAATGGATAGCATTTATGTAACACTTTAAGGTGTGAAAAGTGATCTGTGGATATAGATGTAGACATATATATATATACATATATATTTATAAATATATATATTTACATACATATATAATGTATGTGTGTATTACATGATCTCAACTGACCCTCACAAAAATCTTGTGAAGCAATTGCTATTACTCTTTCCCTTACAATTGAGAAACTGAGTCATCAAGAACCCATCCAATTTAAATAAGGAAATAGCCTTTGTTTCAAAGCTTTCCATAGCAAGAAAAAAAAAGGTATATTTTTTTGGGGGGGGGAGCTTTCCTCAGAGCTCCCAACCAAAGAACCTGGGAAGATGAATATAAGGCTCTGAAGGGAGTTCAATATACTGGGAGCAACTCCCCCCTTGAAAGCACAAGGTTCACAAATTACAGAGAAAAATTTTATTAAAAGAAAAAGAAAACAAAGGAGAGAATGAGTAACCTTGAGTGAGTAACCCACCCCCAGAGTCATTTATTTATTTATACACTCATTTGTAATTCAATACTTCAATGGATTGGTGATGTCATTGATGTGGGTCCTCCTCCATCCCACCCCTGCAGATCACAGCTGGTCTTTGTTCTCTTCTCCTGAGGGATTTTTACTCATGACTTTGCACAAATCCCATGGAGAGAATCTACCCTCCGGAGGTTGTCTCAGCTCTTTGTATTTCTTACTTAACCCAGACTGGGCTCGTTCTCACCAAACCATACTTGGGGAGCAGGTTGGGTCCCCAAAGTGTGGTGGTAGATCCTAGGGGTAACTGAGGGGCTGAAGATGGGGAATACCACTATTCCAAGTCACCTTCCAGTATGTCCCTTCCGGCATCCGGTAACAAGTTCCCATCTTCCTAATATCCATTGACAGATGAGCTTGAATTCCCTTATGAACAAGGAGATGGACACTATGTCTGTTACAGATGTACTGCCAGAGTCAAAGCATAGATACCCCTCTCAAACTGAGGTCCTCCTCTCCTGCACCACCTCACTTCCTGGAGAGAATGGATGGGAACAAGAGGATGGATGCAGCCATCCCTTCGGAGCTTTCTCTTGGGGAAATGGCACAGCTGATGGGGGAAATGCTCCCGTGTTTGCAGAACAAGCGTGATGGCGTCTAGAGCGATTCCCTTCTGGATTGGGTCAAGCTGGTTGCTCCTGAGGGCTAGCTCCTCACCAGGCTCAGCCTCTGGGACTATCTCAAGCCCTTTGGGCTGGATTCCACTGAGTGGCCTTCTGGTGAGTCTGGTTTACAACCAGGCTGGTTTCATTTCTGATGCTCATCAAAGATCAGAGAAGGGGAAAAGCCAAAAAGACAAGAGAATAGATGCCATGGGCTTATGGCCACATGGCAAGCAGGTAAGAGAGAAGATCCAAGTGCCCTCCCCCACCCCTGTCACAGCAAAGAGAGCTCCTTTGCCTCTGGCGGAGACCTTTGCACACTCAGGAACTGCTCAAGAGCCAATGAAAAGGGGCCTTTAGCGCCAGAAGGTAAGCTACCAGGTAACAGTCTCTGGGCACTCCCTGAAGTGGAGGTAAGATCCCACCATCACACGTTCTGCAGTCTTCAAGTCCCCCCACGGGGGCTGATAGCACGCAGGGCACATTGCTGTGCCCACTGCTCAGGCTCCTCCTTCTATATTCATCTCCTGCATCCCGTCTTTCACGGTCCATCTTTGTATTCTTTTTTTCCCCTGAGACAATTGGGGCTAAGTGACTTGCCCAGGGTCACACAGCTAGGGAATGTTAAGTGTCTGAGGCCAGATTTGAACTCAGGTCCTCCTGACTTCAGGGCTGCTGCTCTAACCACTGTGCCATCTAGCTGCCCCAGTGTCCATCTTTGATGTCATCCTGTTGGGGACACAGAGCTTTGGACGGGTTCTTCTCAGCAAACTCTGAATATTCTCAGGCTTTTTCTTCCTTTCTTCTCCTTCCAATAAGGTTCGATTCTGTATTTGTTTTAACTGGGTGACTTCTGGAAATCCATCCTCCTATTCTGGAAATGCACACATACACACATACATGCATATACCACACACACTTAGACAGACACGCGTCTGTTTCTATGAAAAGTAGTCCAGCAAAATTATCTGCAAGAGTGGCCAAATGTGGAAGCCTGCACGACCTCCCCATCCTCAATCAGCCAACTGGCACTGAGCATGGGCTAACATCTGGGCTCTCCCAGGACCAACGCAAAGACAAACATACCCCATTCTGCCCTCCAGGAGCTTGTCTTCCAACAAGAGAGATGGATTGCTATTGAAGCTGTGCATGATCATGCATGTTTGCACACATGTGTGCAAGAACAGGCTGGTGTGTACACATACCAGTGCCCAAACATGCAAGTACCTACACACATGTGTGTCTGAACATGCCAGTGTGTGCACATTGTGTGACTGCACATGTCTGAACACACGTGTGAGCATGTTTTGTGTGCACATGAGTACCTGAAGGTGCTAGGATCTACATGTGTGTCTGAACCTGCTTGTGTGTGCACGATGTGTGACTGAACATGTTTGTGTGCACATACAGGTGCACTGGAAAGTGTCTGTATGTGCATAAGTTGTGTGACCATGGTTGTAGACATACACATGTGTGAACATGCTTGTGTGAACATGTGTGTGGGCATGCTTGTATGTAATGGGTGTGCCTGGACATGCTTTTACACACGCACAGATACCTGGGAATCCTGCTGGGAGAGGGAGGAGCCAGGGCGTCCTGCAGAAAGAAGGAAGTGGGCACCAGGGGTTCTAAGGTGACCCTCATCCAGGCCTGGGGAGCCCCGGGGCAGGGCTTCTTGTGTGAGGACAGTGAAAAGGCCAGTTGTGGGGGGCTGCAGAGCCTGGGGGGGGGCTAACATAGGACAGACGCTGTACCAACGGATTGCACCCACAGAGCTCCTGGGGCAAGCGCTGCCCTGGCCGGGCACACCAAGCCCCCCTCACTCAGGACGTTTTAGGGAGACAGCCTCAGACTGTGAAGCTTTTTCTGTGCAGGAGACGAAGGACCCCAGAGGTGGCCGCGTGGAGTGGCCGTGCGCTCCGCCCACGCCGGTCCACAAGCGCCAAGGCTCGAGTAGCTGCTTGCGTCTGGGGAGTAATAAGGGCCACCCTGTGCCCCGAGATCTGCAGAGAAAGACCTTGCCTAGAAACGTGCTTGTTGGGAGGCCCCCCACTCTTACGATCTGGACTGAGCGAGAGGGGGGCGGGGGCTCTTCCTGAAAGACCGGCAGCTTCTCAGCCTCACGCCGCCG
>JAJPUD010027061.1:0-15891 GCA_023553655.1 Myrmecobius fasciatus
AGAATTGTCCAGAACCTGGGCAAGCATGCCATCATGAAATTGACATGTAAGACTGATGAACCTCTCTAGGAAACCAAATTTTGATTTCAATTTGTATCAGTTCATGTGCCTTTCTAGGTTTTCCTGAAATCATTCTTTTGTTATTTCTTACAGCACAAGATTATATTTATTACAATCACATAACATAACTTGTATAGCCATTTCCCAATTGATGCACACCTTCAATTTTCAAATCTTAGTCACTACAAAAAAGAGCTGCTATTGATATTGTTGCACAAAAAGGTTCTTTTCAATTTTTAAAATTTCTCTAAGATGCAGACCTATCAGTGGTATTGCTGCATCAAAAGGTAAGAATAGTTTTATAGCCTTTGGTCTTAGTTCCAAATTTCTCTCCAGAAAGGTTGATTCAGTTCACAACTTCACCAACAATGCATTAGTGTTCCTGTTTTCTCCAATCTTCCAATATTTATCATTTTCCCTTTTTGGTTGTATTAGCCAATCTCACATGTGTGAGATGGTACATCAAAGTTGTTTTAATTTGCATTTCCCTAATCAATAGAGATTTAGAACATTTTTTCATATGACTATAAATAGCTTTGATTCATCTATCTTAAAATTGCCTGTTCATATCCTTTGACCACTTATCAATTAGGAAATAACTTGTATTCTTACACATGTTGACTGTTTACTCTGCAAAAAAATTTCCCCTCATTTTCTGCTTTATTTCTAATTTTCTTTGCATTGGTTTTGTTTGTGCAAAATCTTTTTTTCCAATAATGTTTTATATATGTAAAGATAGTTTTCAACATTCATTTTTGTAAGATCTTGTGTTCAAAATTTTTCTCCTTCCCTCCCTTTTCTCCCCCTTCCTCAAGACAGCAAGCAATCTGACATAGGTTAAATATCTGTAATCCTTTTAAACATTTTTATATTTGTCATATACAAAAAAAAACAGAATAAAAAGGAAAAAATAAACATGAGAAAGAACAAACAAAATAAAAGAGGTGAAAATGTTATGCTTCAATCCACATTCAGTCTCCATAGTTCAATCTCTGGTTGGGGATGGTATTTTCCTTCTCATGTCTTTGGAGTTATCTTAAATAAGTGCATTGCTGAGAAGAGCCAAGTTCATCACAGTTGATCCATAATCTAATTGTTATTGTGTATATTGTTCTCTTGGTTCTGCTCACTTCACTCAGCATCAGTTCATGTTAAATATTTCTAGGTTTTTCTGAAACCAGCATGCTCATCATGTTTATAAAACAACAATATTCATTACATTCATATACCATAACTTATTCAGTAATTCCCTAAATGTTGGGCATCCACTCAATTTCCAGTTTCTTTCCACTACAAAAAGAGCTGCTACAAACATTTGTACAAAATGTTTTTAATTTTATACAATAAAAATGATCCATTTAGTCTTTCATAATGTTTTCTATATCTTGCTCATTTCTATTTTTTTCCTTTATCCATAAATCTTACTGACAAACTATTTCAGTCTCTCCTAATTAAAAAACCAGACCTGAATTTTAAGAAGTTGATCTTCAAATACAAGACTGAAGAGAAACATAAAATGGAAAAAATAAATAAAGAGAAAATATAAGAGATTTAATTACTTTAAACTGTTTATATTCCTACATGGCAAGATGATATTTGACTGTCAGTATTTTCTCCTTGATCTGGAAGCTATGGAATTTAGATATAATATTCCTGGGTATTTTCATTTTAAGATTTCTTTCAGATGATTGGTAAATTTTTTCAATTTTCACTTTGCCCTCTGGTTTTGATATATCTGGGAAATTTTTCTTTGTAACATCTTGAAATATGAAATACAGGTCTTCCTGGTTCTTTGTCCAGCATTCTATGCATTGACCTAGCTCAGTCGGCTCTGCCCATATGATATCTAGTGCCCAAGGATAAAAAGAGAGTATTGCTAGGTTATGGGACCCTGCCAGCATAATAAGTTTTCTGCCACATTACAGAAAAACCCTTGTTGAGCAAGGAGCAATGATTCATGACTATTGGAAAGGGCTTGGTGTGAGGGTCTTAGCAAGTTGCTCATAAGTAGGGATGCCTTGACTGGGCCTCTCACCTGTGAGCCGGTTGCTACATTGCTGAATTAGCTCCCTTCCCATTGGCAGATACTATGCATATGCAAAGCCCATGAGCTGATTCTCTGAATAGTGATTGGGGATTGCCTACTGTTCTCCCTTGTAAAAATGTATATCAACAAGGCTGTGTGTATAAAAAAAACTGGAGCTCTTTTCACACTCTATGAGTCTCTCACCTCATTCATCTCGCCTCTGAGATCAAAGGGCTCATATACTTTGAGTTTTTAAGAGGCCGCAACAGAGTATTTTATTCTCCACCTATAATGTGGGAAATTCCCTTCATTCTGTTTGATTCCAGGCATCAGTCATATCTAACATTCAGTCATGTAGTCACAGAATATTAAAAACGATGCTCAAGATTAATGAGGCAGGGAAATATCCAAAAAGAAAATAAAATGGGAAAATAGGATCAAAAGGATCCTACTTTTGGTCATACCAAGATTACCCCCAAAACTTTTCCCAACCACCTTTAGTAGTTCCCAGATTGTAGTACATGACATTTTTTATTAGTACTGGATTCATGACAATTCAGATAATTATCCCTGTAATCAAAACTGCTCCAAACAATAGAAAAATTACAGTACAAGGAATATTTACCTTAAATAGCAAAATTTCAATAACCACAAGCTAAGGCTTGAATGTTAACAGAAGAGGAAATAAATTACTTAAATAGTCCCATTTTAGAAAAAGAAATAGAACAAGCTATTAACTCCCTAAGAAAAAATCCTCAGGACCAGATGGATTTACATGTGAATTCTACCAAACATTTAAAGAGCAATTCACTCCAATACTATATAAGCTATTTGAAAAAAATAGGGAATGAAGGACTCCTACCAAATTCCTTTAATAACACAGACATAGTACTGATACCTAAACCAGGTAGGGTCAAAAGAGAAAAAGAAAATTATAGACCAATCTCCCTAATGAATATTGATGCAAAAATCATAAATAAAATATTAGCAAAGAAATTATAGAAAATCATCCCCAGGATAATACATCATAACTAAGTACAATTTATACCAGGAATGCAGGGATGATTCAAAGATATCCAGTTTTTCTTTTTTTCTTACATTTTTTCCCAAATAAAATGAATTAAAAAAAAAAAGAATTATAATGGGGCAAGTAGAAGATAAGAACTCCATGAGACATCAAGAAAAAAATACAAACAAAATAAAAAGAAAGAAAAATAGAAGGAAACATGAAATATCTCATTGGAAAAGCAACTGACCTGGAAAATATATTGAGGAGAGGTAACTTAAAAATCATTAGATCACCTGAAAGCTATGATTTTTCAAGATGTCTTTCAAGAAATTATCAAGGCAAACTGGTGAAAACCTAGAACCTGTGGATAAAATAGAAGTTAAAAGAATCCACTAGTTACCTCTTAAAAAGGATCCTAAAATGAAAATGTCCCAGAATGTTATAGACAATTTTCTAAAGTCCTAGATCCAGATAAAAATATTGCGAGCAGTCAGAAAGAAATCACAAATATCATAAATCCAGTCAGGATAACACAAGATTTAGCACCTTCTATATTAAAGGTTGGAAGGCTTAGAATATGATATTCTGGAGGGCAAAGGAGAATCAATCACCTGCCTAGCAAATACAATCCTTCAGGGGATAAAAAAGTTTAATTAGTAAAATAGAATACTTTCAACCATTCCTGGTGAAAAGACCAGAGCTGAATAGAAAATTTGAATTTCAAATTCAAGGGAAACATATAAAAAGGTAAACTGGAAAGAGGAACCCTAAGGGATTTGATAATTTTAAACTGTTTACATTCTATGTAGGAAGATTATTCTTGTAACTCCTAAAACTTTCTCATTTTTAGAATATTTAGAAACAATACACATGACAGAATACATGTTCAAGTTGAATGTGTTGAAATGATATTTAAAAAATCAAATTAAGAGGGAGAGAAAGAGGAATTCACTGGGAGAAAGGAGAAGGGAGAGGTGGAATGAAGTAAGTTATCTTACTCTAAAAGGGACATGAAAGCTTTTACAGTGGATGGGAAGATGGGGGAATTGGTGGGAAGTAATTAAACTTTACTCTCATGAGAACTGGCTCAAAGAAGGAATAACATAAACACTTAGATGGGTATAGAAATGAACTGGCACAAAGTAAAGTGAGCGGAACCAGGAGAGCATTGTACACAGTAACAGCAATATTATGTAATAATCTTCTGTGAATGGTTTGGCTATTTTTAGCAATATAATTCAAGACAGTTCTAAAGGACTCATGATGAAAAATCTATCCACTTCCAGAGAAAGCACTGATGGCATCTGAATCATACTATTTTTCACATTATTTTTTATTTTTTTTCCCTTAGGTCTGTGTCTTCATTCCAACATAATTAATATAGAAATATATTTTGCATGATGTCAAATTGCTTACTCTCTTGAGGGCGAGGCAAAGTAGAGAGAGAAATCCAGAACTCAAAAAAGTATGTTGAAATTGTCTTTACATGTTATTTAGAATGCTGATTTTAAAAAATACTCTGAGACATCACCCCACACCTATCATATTTCCTAATATGACAGAAAAGAAAAATGACAATATTGGAGGGGACGTGAGAAAATTGAGACACTAATACATTGTGAAAGTTTTGAACTGATTCAACCATTCTAGAGAGAAATTTGGAACTATGCCCCAAGGGTTATAAAATTATGCATACCCTTGGCCCAGTAGCACCACTAATAGGTCTATATCCCAAAGAAATGTTTTTTTTAAAGAACCTATATGTACAAAAATATTTATAATACTCTTTTAGTGGAGGCAAAGAATTGGAAATTGAGGGATTCTAATCAACTGGGGAATGGCTGAACAAGTTGTGATACTTGCTTGTGAATGAATATGATTGCACAATGAGAAATTACAAGCAAGATGTTCTCAGGAAATCTGGAAAGACATACTTAACTGCTGCAAAATGAAATGATTAGAATCAGAAGAACAATGTACACTGTAACAACAATATTATACAATGATCAATTGTGAATGACTTAGCTATTCCCAGCAATATAATGATACCAGACAATTCAAGATGATAAAAGTATCATCTTCAGAGGAAAAAAAACTGATGGAGTCTGAATGCAAATTAAAATGTAATTTTTCTACTTCTTTTATTTTATTAAAAAAAAAAACAGAAAAGCAAACAAACCAAAACAGAATATTGTCATGTACCCAGCAGAACATTGAGGAAGATTCAAAATATATAAAACTAAATTAACAGTTCAAGAAAAGTTATATAATAGTAGAAGAAATTATATTCATGAGGGTCCATCTTTTCTTTATTTCCTTGTAAATTGTTCTTTTGTTCTCTCCTGAGCACTTTTTCTCCCCTTTCATCTTCCTGCCACTTCTCCCAAGGAGACTATAGGTAAGCAAGGATATATTTATGTATATATGTGTAGATAATAGATATACACATACCTCCCTGTCTCTATACACATATACACACACATATCTTTCCTATCCCTCCTAATTATTTGCTTTATTTCTTCTCCTTAATTTGCTTTGCTATTACTTAACCTTTACCCATGGGTTGGGGGAACCCATGGCTCCCTCCCTTGTCTTCTTCCCAAACCCTTTGCTCCCTAATCCACCCATTCCACCCACCTGCCTTATTTCTTTATAGATTTTAGATGGTGCTATACCTTTCATGGTATATATGTAGTATTGCCTATTTAACCCATTCCCAATGTGAGTAGGTTTTCAGAACTATGACCCCCTTCACCCCTTCTAATGCCTCTGTGTCTATTCTTCCTCTGCACCTCATTTGTATAACGTAATTACTATGTTCCCCTTAAATCTGCCCTTTTTGAGCGACAAAATTGCTGATGTCAATTTTAAACATATGCTACCCCATTTCCATGTAAAAATGACAATTTGTCCATGTTAAGTTTCTTGAAATTGATCTTTGATATTGGCTCTTATATTTTAAATTTTCTCTTGAATTTAGATTTGGTTGAAAGTCCTGAAAATCTGCAAGTTCATTGAATGTCTTTTTTTTCATTCAATATTATGGATAAATTTGCTAGATATATTTTTAGCCACAGGCCTAGTTTGATTATCAGTATATGTGATTCCAGAACCTACAGTCTTTTATTGTAGCTATTAAGTTTGGTACAATTCTAATTGTAGTTCCGGCATATTTGAATTGTTTGTTTTCCTTTTTCTTGCAAAATTTTCTCTTTGATCTGAGTGTTTTGAAATTTCACAATAATTTTCCTGTTTGTTTTCCACAACAGATCTCTTTGAGCTGGTGATCGATGGGTTTTTTTCCTATTTTACTTTCCCCTTATGTTCTATCACTGCAGGGGAATTTTCTTGGATTATTTCTTGCATTATTGTGTCAAGATTTTTTTTGGTCACAGTTTTCAGGTAGTTTGATTATTCTTATATTTTCTGTTCTTGATCCATTTTCCAGATCTGTTGTTTTTCTTATATGATGATTACATTCTGTTCTATTTTTTTCATTCTTTAAATTCTGTTTTGTTGGTCTCTTTCTTGGTCTCGTATAGCCTAATTGGTTCCCCTTGCTCAATTCTAATTTTCAAAGAATTATTTTCATCTTTAAGATTCTGCATCTTGGACTTCTGGGGGTGGAGCCAAGATGGTGGAGAGCAGACATGACTCTCTGTAATCGCCTCTAACCTTCCATTAAACCAACAGCAGATTAAGCCTCTAAACTGGTTTTGAAGTCAAAGAATCCATAAATATCTGGAGTACAACACATTTCTAGCAGAAGATACCCTGGAAGAACTTCAGAAGAGATCTTTTTTCAATTGGGCAGGGGGGTGATCTGCTGAACCCAGACTGCAGCACAGGGAGATTGCAGCAGGAAGGTAGAGCAGGGAGGTGGAGCATTGTGGCTTCCACACACTGGGGGTCTTCTGTGGGCTTTTTGGGTCAATCTGTCTGGAATGTAAGCAGATGGTTTGGCAGATTTGCCTTTTGCGTGTGTGTGTGTGGGATAGATTGTGAACCACTGAGCCCCAGAAGAGCACAGGATATAGCTGCCATTATACAGCACCCTAAGGCAATAAATCAAAGAGCAGAATTGCCCAGCACCTGAAATCAATTAATCAGTAGACCTGCCCCAGGGCAAATTAAAGCATCTGTCCCTCCTTTGCCTTGAACAGACCTCAAGTCTTAAAAAATGAATAAAAAACCCAAAATAACTCTTACCATAGCCAGCTTTTATGGAGAGAGAGAAGAACATACCTCAAATCCTGAGGTCCCTAAAGGTAAAGCAATTCCAGAAAAAGCCCCAAAGAGAGAAAAGCTGGACCCCAGGTCACAAGGCTTTCTTTGAAGATTGTATAAAGGATCTTGAAAGAGAGTTAGAAGACATATGGGGAAATAAAATGAGATCATTGCAAAAAAAAAGAATGGAAAAAATGGAAAAAGAATGCAATGAACAAAAATGTAATTGGCCAATTGCAAAAGGAGCTAAAAACAGTAACTGAAGAAAATAATACACTAAAAATTAGAATTGAATAAATGGAAATGAATGACTCAATAAAATTTCAAGAATCAGGCAAACAAAAACAAAAAATGAAAGAAATAGAAGAAAATATGAAATATCTCCTAGGAAAAAGAACTAACCAAAGGGTTTGGGAAGAAGACAAGGGAGGGAGCCATGGGCTCCCCCAACCCATGGGGAAAGGTTAAGAAATAGCAAGGCAAATTAAGGAGAAGAATAGATGTAGGAGAAACAATCTAAGGGTTATAGGGCTTCCTGAAAGCCATGATGAAAAAAAGATTTCTTTTTTTTTTGTTTTGTTTTGTTTTGTTTTTTGTTTTTTTTTAAACTTTATTTTATTTGAAAAACATATGTATGTATGGGTAATTCTTCAACATTAACCCTTACATAGCTTTCTGTTACAGATTTTTCCCCTCAACTCCCCACCCCTCCCCTAGATGGCAGGATATCCACTACATGTTAATTATGTTAAAATACTTGGCAAATTGAATATATGTATACATATTTCCAAACTTATCATTGTTGTGCAAGAAAAATCGTATCTACACAAAAGACATATCAGATAAAGGAAAAACAATGTAAGCAAACATCAATCAAGAGTATGAGAATGTTATGTTGTGGTCCACATTTCACATCCCTCTCTCTGAGTGTATATGGCTTTCTTCAGTGAACAATTGGAAGTGGTTTGAAACATTTCATTGTTGAAGAGAGCCATGTCCATCAGAACTGATCATCATATAGTCTTGTTGTTGCCGTGTATAATGATCTCCTGGTTCTGCTCATTTCACTCAGCATCAGTTCATGCACGTCTCTCCAGGCCTGTCTGAAATCGTCCTGCTGGTCATTTCTTACAGAACAATAATATTCCATAATATTCATGTACCATAATTTATTCAGCCATTCTCCAATTGATGGGCATCTATTCAGTTTCCAGTTTCTAGCCACTACAAAAAGGGCTGCCACAAACATTCTTGCATATGTGTGGCCCTTTCCTTCCTTTATGATTTCTGAAAAAAAGATTTCTTACAGGAAATCATAAAAGAAAACTACCCTGATATTTTAAAATTAGAAGGTAGAATAGCCATCAAAACAATCAACTGGTTACTTCCTGAAAGAAACCCCAAAATTAAATCCCCAAGGAATATTATGGCTAAATTTCAGAACTATCATACCAAATATATATATATATATATATATATATATATATATATATATATGTATGTATGTATGTATTGCAAGCAGCCAGAAAGAGACAATTTAAATGCCAAGGAGACACAATTAGGATCCCCCAGGACCTAGCAACTTCCACCTTAAAGGATCAAAGGGCCTGGAATCTGATATTCTGAAAAAGCAAAGGAACTGGGATTATAGCCAAGAATAAACTATCCAGCTAAAATGAGCATTATCTTTCAGGAAAGAAGATGGAAATTCAATGATATAAGTGAATTTCTTCTATTTCTAGCAAAAAGACCAGAACTGAACAAAAAATTTGATCTCCAATCACAGAACTCAAGAGAAACATAAAAAGGTAAAAAGGGAAAAACTCTTGAGACTGTATTTCTGTTATGGGTATACTTAGAGAATGTGGGTATAATTTGATTTTATTATGATAATATGAAAAAGAAATTAGAGGTAGGAAAGGGATCACACTGGAGGAAGAGGAAAAAGGTAAAACAAGGGAAATTTTATCACAGGAAGAGGCAAAGAAAACCTATTGTAATTAAGGGAAAGAAGTGAAGGGGGATGAGCATTGCATGAATCTTACTCTCATCAGATTTGGCTTTAAGAAAGAATAACAGATGTATTTGGTACCACAAAGAAACTTGTCTCACCTTATTGGGAAAAAGGAGGGAAAGGTGGAAAAGAAAGGGAAAAACTAATAGAAGAGAAAACCTTCCCCTAAAGGGGAAGGACTGTTTGAGGGAAGTAGCCACCAAAAGCAAAATACTGGGTAGGAGGGAAGAGGGATAGGAAAGAGAAAAGCATAACCTCGGGTAAATAAAATGGCAGGAAATACCGAATTAGTTATTTTAACTGTGAATGTGAATGGGATGAACTCTCCCATAAAATGGAATCGGATAGCACACTGGATTAAAAGCCAGAATCCAACAATATGCTGTTTACACAAAACACATTTAAAACATAATGATAGATACAGAGTGAAGGTAAAGGTCTGGAGCAGAATCTATTATGCTTCAGGTGAACAACAATAACAACAACAATAACAAAAACAGGGGTAGCAATCCTGATCTCAGTTCAAGTAAAAGCAAAGATAGATCTAATTAAAAGAGACAAGGAAGGAAACTATATCTTACTAAAGGGTACCATAGACAATGAAGCAATATCAATACTAAACATATATGCACCAAGTGGTATAGCATGGAAATTCCTAGAGGAAAAGTTCAGAGAGATGCAAGAAGAAATAGACAGCAAAACTATACTAGTGGGGGATCTCAACTTTACTCTTTCAGAACTAGATAAATTGAACCACCAAATAAATAAGAAAGAAGTTAAGTAGGTAAACAAAATGTTAGAAAAGTTAGGTATGATAGATCTTTGGAGGAAATTAAATGAAGACAGAAAGGATTTTTCTTTTTTCTTAGTGATTCATGGAACTTATACAAAAGTTGCCCATGTGTTAGGACATAAAAACCTCAAAATCAAATGCAGGAAGGCAGAAGTACTAAATGCAGTTTTTCAGATCATGATGCAATAAAAATCATATGCAATATAAGGCCAGGAGAAAATAGACCAAATAGAAACTGGAAACTAAATAATCTCATCCAAAAGAATGAATGGGTGAAACAGCAAAATACAGACACAATTACTAATTTCATCCAAGAGAATGACAATGAGACAAAATACCAAAATTTGCGGGATGCAGCCAAAGGGGTAATAAGGGGAAATTTTATATCTCTAGATGCTTACTTGCATAAAATAGAGAAAGAGAAAATCAATGAATTGGGCTTGCAACTAAAAAAAACTAGAAAAAGAACCAATTAAAACCCCTCAATCAAAAACCAAACTTGAAAAACTAAAAATAAAAGGAGAGATTAATAAAATGGAAAGTAAAAAAACTACTGAATTACTAAATAAAACTAGAAGTTGGTTTTATGAAAAAACCAACAAAATAGATAAACCTCTAGTTAATTTGATTAGAAAAAGGAAAAAGAAAAAAATCAAATTGTTAGCCTCAAAAATGAAAAGGGAGAACTTTCCAACAATGAAGAGGAAATTAGAGCAATAATTAGGAGTTACTTTGCCCAACTTTATGCCAATAAATTTGATATCCTAAATGAAATGGAAGAATACCTACAAAAATATAGATTGCCCAGATTAACAGAAGAGGAAATAAGTTATTTAAACAGACCCATTTTAGAAAAAGAAATAGGACAAGTCATTAATCAGCTCTCTAAGAAAAAATCTCCAGGACCAGATGGATTTACATGTGAATTCCACCAAACATTTAAAGAACAATTAACTTCAATACTATATAAACTATTTGAAAAAAATAGGGAATAAAGTGTTAAATTAGATTACCTAAGGGCAGCAGGACTTATCTCATCTCCAGAGCTTCAGTATGCACCGGGCCAGGCCCAATGCCTGGTCACCAAGAAGAGTCAAGCCAGAGGAATGTAGATCATGGTGGTTCTTTATTCAGCCCTCATTGCCTCCATGGTCTCTATTGCTGCACCGCCCTGCCCGCTGTGCCATGCACCTAGTCTTCCCTTACCAGCCTTGCTTATATCTCTCCTCCTCTCCTAGCCTCACCTCCTAGGCCTGCCCCTCCTCATCACCTGGCCTTTCCTCATCACCTGGCCTATACACCCACACCCATCATCAGCTGAAGGGTGTGGTAATCACACACCACACCCTTTGATCCTCAATTCAAGGACAAGCTTATCCCCTTTTCTTTTAGGGGTCCTCCAACAATAAAGGACTCCTATTAAATTACTTTTATGATACAGACATGGTACTGATACCTAGACCAGGTAGGGTCAAAAGAGATAAAGAAAATTATAGACCAATCTCCCTAATGAATATTGATGCAAAAATCTTAAATAAAATATTAGCAAAGAGATTACAGAAAATCATCACCAGAATAATACACCATGACCAAGTAGGATTTAGACCAGGAATGCAGGGGTGGTTCAATATTAGGAAAAATATTAGCATAATTTAAGATATCAATAACAAAATTATCAAAAAACATATGATTATCTCAATAGATGCAGAACAAGCATTTGCCAAAATCCAACATCCATTACTGTTAAAAACACTACAGAGTATGGGAATAAATAGACTTTTCCTTAAAATAGTCAGTAGCATCTATTTAAAACCATCAGCAAACATCATATGTAATGATGATAAACTGAAACCCTTCCCAATAAAATCAGGGGTAAAACAAGGCTGCCCACTATCACCATTATTATTCAATATTGTATTAGAAATGCTAGCTTTGGCAATAAGAGATGAAAAAGAGATTAAAGGAATTAAATAGGTCATGAGGAAACCAAATTATCACTCTTTGCAGATGATATGATGGTATACCGAGAGAACCCTAGAGAATCAACTAAAAAACTATTGGAAATAATCCACAACTTTAGCAAAGTTGCAGTATACAAAATAAATTCACATAAATCATCAGCATTTTTATACATCACTTAAAAAATCTAACAGCAAGAGATACAAAGAGAAATTCTATTTAAAATAACTGTCGATAGTATAAAATATTTGGGAATCTATCTGCCAAAAGAAAGTTAAGAACTATATGAGCAAAACTACAAAACACTTTCCACACAAATAAAGTCAGAGCTAAACCACTGGAAAAATATCAAGTGCTCTTGGATAGGTGGTGTGAATATAATAAAGATAGCAATACTCCCTAAACCAACCTATTTACTTAGTGCTATACAAATCAAACTCCTAAGAAATTATTTTACTGACCTAGAAAAAAATAACCACAAAATGCATCTGGAAGAACAAAAGATCAATAATTTCAAGGGAATTAATGAAAAAAAAAAGAAAATAAAGGTGGCCTAATTATAGCAGATCTAAAAATATATTATAAAGCAGTGGTCATCAAAACTATTTGGTACTGGCTAAGTAACAGAGTAGTTGATCAGTGGAATAGGTTAGGTTCACAGGACAAAATAGTCAATGACTATAGTAATTTAGTGTTTGATAAACCCAAAGATCCTAGCTTTTGGGATGAGAACTCACTGACAAAAACTGGTGGGAAAAATGGAAACTAGTATGGAAGAAAGTAGGAATTGACCCACACCTAACACTGTATACCAAGATAAGGTCGAAATGGATTCATGATCTAGACATAAAGAATGATATTATAAACAAATTAGAAGAATGTAGGATGGTTTACCTCTCAGATCTGTGGAGGAGGAAGGAATTTGTGACCAAAGACGAACTAGAGATCATCATTAATCATAAAATAGGTAATTTTGATTATATCAAGTTAAACATTGTACAAACAAAACAAATGCAGACAAGATCAGAAGGGTAGCAGTAAACTGGGAAAATATTTTTACATTCAAAGGTTCTGATAAAGGCCTCATTTCTAAAATATATAGAGAATTAACTCAAATTTATAAGAATTCAAGCCGTTCTCCAATCGATAAATGGTCAAAGCATATGAGCAGACAATTTTCAGATGAAGAAATTAAAACTATTTCTAGTCATATGAAAAGGTGCTCCAAATCACTATTGATCAGAGAAATGCAAATTAAGACAACTCTGAGATACCACTACACACCTATCAGATTGGCTAAGATGACAGGAAAATATAATAATGAATGTTGGAGGGGATGTGGGAAAACTGGGACACTGATACATTGTTGGTGGAACTGGGAATGGATCCAACCATTCTGGAGAGCAATTAGGAACTATGCTACAAAAGTTATCAAACTGTGCATACCATTTGACCCAGCAGTGTTTCTACTGGGCCTATATCCCAAGAGATCTTAAAAGAGGAACATGGACCCACATGTGCAGAAATGTTTGTGGCAGCCCTTTTTGTAGTGGCAAGAAACTGGAAACTGAATTCCCATTAATGGGAGAATGGCTGAATAAATTATGGTATATGAATGTTATGAACTATTATTGTTCTGTAAGAAATGACCAACAAGATGATTTCAGAGAGGCCTGGAGAGATTTGCATGAACTAATGTTGGGAATGAGCAGAACCAGGAGATCATTATACACAGCAACAAAACTATAAGATGAGCAATTCTGATGGACATGATTCTCTTCAACAATAAGGTGATTCAAATCAGTTACTATTGTTCAGCAATGAAGAAAGCCATATACATACAGAGAGAGGCCTGTGGGAACTGAGTGTGGACTACAGCATAGCATTTTAATCCTTTCTGTGGATGTTTGCTTGCATTTTGGTTTCCTTCTTAGGTTTTTTTTCTCTTTTTTAGATCTGATTTTTCTTGTCCTGCAAGATAACTGTATAGATATGTATACATATATTGGATTTATCATATATTTTAACATATTTAACATGTATTAGACTACCTGCCTTCTAGGGGAGGGAGTCAGGGGGAAGGAGGGAAAAATTTGGGACAGAAAATTTCGCAAAGGTCAATGTAGAAAAATTACTCATATATTCTATAAATAAAAATCTTTAATTAAATAAAAGTTAAAACAATATTCTGCATCTTCTTTTCTAGTTGGTTCATTTTTTTTCATTATCTTGTTTTTCTTGGCTGTTTTGAGGTTTTTTTAAAAGTTTTTCCTCAATGTCTTTCATTTGATTTTAATTTTTTTTTTGAGTTCTATAAATTCTCTCTGAGCAGGGACCATTTAACATTACTCTTTGGAGTAGAAGTTTTTTTTTTTTTTTTTTTTAACTTTAGCATCCTCCCCTGAAGAGCAACTCCAGGCTTCCCTGTTTCCATAGTAAGCTTCTATAGCTGGGTTCCTTCTTATTTGCCAGTTGTTGTTGTTTTTAATGAGAAGTATTAGTGTAAGCACCTTGAAACACAGTGTGGAGGGGATGGTGCTTCTAGCTTCACTTTAGCTCTCCCCTCTGACCAGGAGTCCTAAACCAAAAGCTCCCCCCTCCTAGAAGTTCCTGAAATCAGCAGCATCACTGCTCTCTTGCTTTGGAACTTCTGGTGTGCTGGTTCCTTCTCATCCAGGGCTACATCTCTGCAGCACAGCTGGGTCTGGTGTTCCTAGTCAATTGAGATTTGCTCAGTCTTCCCAGACTCAGAGCCCTGACTCCTGACAGTGTCCAGGAGCTGAGGCTCCAAGCAAACGCAGCTAGTCCCCAGGAGTCCCTACTTACTGTTTCTATGGAGCTAGCCTGGAAGTGTTTGTACTTCACTTCCCTGTCCAGAGCCTTTCTTCATTATCTTCTTGGGTTTTATCAAGAGGACCCCTGTTCTGTCCCAAGTCCTCTTGATTTTACACCAGTCTATATTTGCCCAGAGGCATGAATTTGTACTGTTTGTAGGGGAAATCTAGAGAGCTTGAAATTTGCTGAACTACTCCACCATCTTCATAAAATCTACTCTTTTTTTTAAAACCCTCTTTCTTTTTCTTGGGGCTTTTTAAATTTGTTTTCTCTCACAACTTGACTAATATGGAAATATATATTTGCATGATTGTACATGTATATAACCAATATCAAGTTTTTTGTCTTCTTATGGAGGAGAGAATTTAGAACCTTCCCTACAAAAAAATTCATGAATGTCAAAATTTGTGTATACAAGTAATTGGGGGGGGAATAAAATATTAAATAAATATATAAAAGGGGAAAAGGGAATGGAGGTCCAGAGTGACTTGTCCAAAGTCACATTGGCAGTGAATAGCAGAGCTGGATCCCATCACTTCGAACAAGTTCAACATTCTTTCCACTGTCCAAAATGACCTCAGGTTTGGAGTTTAGGCATCCTCAAGTTCCATGGGCAGTCCCTGGTCTGACCTTCCCAGAACATTAGAGGTAGGTGACTTTTGATCCTACCCCATTTCACAGAGATCAAAGTTAGCCAGGTTTACAGAGGTTACATAAACCAGGATAGATTTTAGCCAGTTTTGATCTCAGGGGCTCTCACATGACTCCTTCAGACCTGACTGATGCCAGGCCCAAGCACTGTGCCTTTGATCTCCAAGGCTTTTCTTTCTGACATCACTTACCTTTAAAGTTAGTTCATTTTCCAATTGCACACACTACATATGCATTTCATCCTTGTTCCAGTCAGTCTCTCTTCAATTCTTCACATTGTAAGCTCAAATAAAATCGTGGAGGGAAAATACTTTGCA
>JAJPUD010027062.1:0-15890 GCA_023553655.1 Myrmecobius fasciatus
AGCAGAATTAGGAGTGAATGAGTGGAAGAGTTGTACAGAAGTACATGTTAGGCTTAATGTAAGGAAAAAACTATCTAACACGAATCATCCAAAAAAGGAAATCAGTCTATCTGGGGTAGTTTACCAATCAAAAACTGGATGTCCACTTGTCTGTCACTGAGGGGAATTCTTATTCAAGCAAAAGGATGGAGTAAATGGGCTCAGAGATCCCTTCCAACCCTAAAATTCTTTCCTTGTAGGCTATGAATATAACAGCTCATCCCAAATGACAAGACAAGGCTTAGCAAAATGTTGGCTCCAAGAATCAGGAAACACAATTCAACTTCCTGACTATGATTTCATGTGATTTCAGGATCAGGCTCCTAGACTAGAAATGGATGTGACTGAGAATGTCCTGAGAATCAGAGGCAGGGGCAAGGGCGAGTGGGAGCAGGAAGGGCTATAACTTTGCTTTATTTGTTATTTCCTTTGACACAGAAGAACCAAGAGGAACAGAGTTGGGCAGGGTTGAAAATCACTCAGTCCAGTGTTCTCAGGGTTTGCTCCAAAAAGCCCTGGAAGCTGTGCCGTCCCAGTAGCTTCACATTCTGCAGAGTGTTTCTTAGCCCAGGATCTTTTATCACAGAATGGGACAGAGGGGCACTTTAATTAACTCTGCCCTTTTACCTGCCTTGTATATAAGACAGGAAAAGCAGATGAGGATACCCTGATCTGATGAATGGCAACAGTGATCCTGCCCTAGGGAATAATTATTGGTTCTTTCAGTGCTATAGGGGAACAGGGAGCTGGTTCCTGGTTCCTAGGCTTTGGGCACTAGCAGGCAGCACTAGAGGCCGATGGTATAGGAGCGACCAGTAGGATTATGAATAGCTGAGCAGATAGGTGCCGTCACTGCCCATTCATACCACACCTTCTTGGCATTGCTGCATCGCCAGAATCGAACACAGATAGTCTGCCCTTCATGCACGGTGATGGGCTGCTGTAGGAACAGAGATACAGGATGTTTGGAGTAGTTGGTCATATCACCACAACTGGGCAAGGGGCCTAATAGATTTTGGGAGCAGTATTACCATGTTGGAAGGGAAATGGGAAGTACCTCCAAGAGAGGTAAATCAAGGGCAAACAGTAAATATTGGGATCAAGGGAAATGATGTCCTGCAGGCTTTTAAAGATGCTCACCTTGATAGGAAAGAGAATAGGAAACCAGGAGAACATTCCAGGAGAATGCGTCTCTGGACGGATGCCTGTGGAGATATAAGAACCAAATGAACTCAAGGTCCTCCCCCTTATCCTTATCACATCAAGTCTGCTCCCTCTGCCAGAACTAAAGATGATTTCTATAAAAGGGGAAGAATGGGCAATACCAGTTCCCTTGGTCACCTTCTAAAACGAACACATGCAGGGGAATACCCAGATACCATACATTTCCTGCTAGCCAGAAGCACAAGCACTCACTCAGAGTGATGTCCTGATAAAGCACAGTCTCAAAGTAGCCTGCAAACCCATGAAGGACAGTGTTCACCTCTACAGGAAACTCCAATGTGCGATAACGGTTATTGTCAATCAAAGGATCTGTCAAAAGAGAAGCACTGAGGGAGCCCAAAGGAGATTCAGTGAGGGGTCAGGAAGGCAAACCTATCAAAGGAGAGGAAACACTTAGTTCTCAAGAGAGGATCAAAAGGAGCTACACAAGAACCTACCTCGGTTGGGATGGCTAAAGGTAAAGCAAGGCTGGGGTTCAGCCAGCTGGTGAAAGTTGTGCAGTCGAACTACATAAGGCATTTCAAACTGGGCCTGTCAAGAAGAGGAAAGCAGGTGCTGGAAGGGAGAACAGGGACAGTCTCCTCCTTCCCAGGAACCTGAGAAGAAAGTCTCAAGAGCCTGAGGGACACACAGAAATAAAAGGAAAGAGAACTCAACCTAACTCCCAATTTATCATATTTTCTAATGAAATATAAAACAGGTATTTAATGTATTTAATATTTGCTGACACAGCTAAAACTGAGCATGTGGAAGGGGAAGAAGTCTTCTCACCTCAGGGTCCCGGTCCTTTTCTCGACATGCCCGGACTTCATTGTATAGTTTAGATGAGGAGATGGGAGCTAAGAAAGAAGTGTACTCCCCTGGGATGCTCACCCCATCATCTGCAGAAACAAGAATGGCAAATTAATTTCTAGTGGAGAAGAAAATTATGTTGCTGTCCTAACTCCAGATTCAAGCAGAACCTTTTCTCTGAAACCCAATCCTCTTCCTGATTTCTCTAATTCTCTGCATACACAGGTAATCCTCAATTCTCCCTGACAACCCATTGCAATGCAGTCAGCTGCAAACATATTAATTATACTTCTACAAAATATCTCTCATCAGTTTCTTGCCACCCCATAGCGTACTTCAGATCTTTATCCATCTTTTGCCTATCACAATGGACTCCCATAATTATTCGTCTCCAGTTTTTCCCCTCTCCAGTCCACACAGCTGCCAAATTAATATTCCTTAAGCAAGTCTAAATGTTGCTATCCTCAAATCTATCCTAACTTCCCTGCTGACCCCTCCTCCCCACCACCCCACTCTCACATCTCTAATCGACTTTCAAACATTTCAAATTATATGTCCTGAAGATAGATTGAATTCAACATATCTAAAGCTGAATTCATTAACCTTTCACCAAAAATCCTTACTACTTCCATATCTATTATTGCTGAGGGCACCACCATCTTCCAAATCACTCAGGCTGCCAATCTAGGTATAACTGACTATTCATTCTCTCACTATACCATGCTAATCTTTTGTCAAGACTTACTAATTTTTTTTACCCAGTACTTTTTACATGTGTACTGTTCCACTCCAACTGCTTCTGACATAGCAATGTGGTCCAGGACTTTTATCATCTCTAGCCTGCACTTTAAAAAAAAAAATAACCTGCTGACTAGTCTCTATGCCACTAGGATTTCAGATTCTAGTCCATCCTGCATTCAGCTTTGAAAGTGATCTTCCTAAAGAGCAGGCCTGACAACATTACCCTGCTATTCAATAAACCGAAGTATCTCCCTATTGCATCCAGAATCAAATATAAAATCCTTTATTTGGCTTTTATTACAGCTCATCATAACCTACTCCTCCCCCAATACTTTGTACTTATCCCATATATACTATGATCTAGTAAAACTGGACTCTACTATTCCTTGAACTCTTGTCTTCTGGTTCTGAACATTTTTACCAATAATCCCCAGGAAATGAGGCCAGGAAAGCTCATCCTCCCCATCTCTACTTTCCGTTCCCCTGGTTTGCCTTCAAGCTCTCTTAATTCTAGTGCTTTTCTTTTAGTGATTACTTCCTGTTATTTTCTGTATGTAACTTGTTTATACAGTGATTTGCATGTAGTCACCCCAATTGGGCTGAGGGCTTCTTGAGGGCAAGTACTGTCTTTTGCCTGTACTCCCATACTTCGTGTGTGGCACAAAGTAGGTGCTTAGAAAATGAGAGAAATGATTATTAATAATCAATTACTAATATGAGAAGGGGAAATCCAGGTTTTCCCCCTATTTCCTCAAAATGCAATTCTTGGTGAAGGACAGGGCTAACAATGAGACATTCTCAACCACAGGCAGGTGAACTTCCACCCAAAGCTCAATTACTTAAGTGGTCTGGGTGGAGGTAGATCCTTTTTGTCTAGACTCCCCAGGTGGAGTGGTCTGAGTAAAGAATCCTAGAGTGAACAAGATTAAAGTCATAGTACCCAGTGAATTTATTACAATAAATTCACCTCTCATATTTATTCATTCTTTCATTAGTTGTTAACCAATACCAGTTGATTTCTGCCTGTAGGGAATACCCTCTTCCAATGATATTTAAACACTGTTTTCCAGGGGTTGTCTTTGGTTTCCTAAAGGGCCACAAATGTCAATTTCATTATTTGCTAACCATAATTAATAAACTGATTATTAATTTCCCCAAAACTATGTCTTTATGACTTTTCATTCATTACAAAAATATTGACTGGCTTTCAAGAAGCTTCAGTGGCTCCTTCTTGCCTCTAGAATAAAACACAAACTCCTCCATTTGGCATTTAAAGACTAATCTTTCTAGTTTGGCTGGATGTTTAGTGTGAAAGGGAGAAATATGACACTAATCTGGTTGACTTGCTGTTCCCATAACAGACTACTCCATTTCCTATCTGTAAACCTTTGTACAAGCTGATCTCCATGTCTTGAATGCTCTTGCCCTTCACTTCTACCGCTTGGAATTCCAGCTCCCTTTTCAAAGCTCAAATGACATCTCCTAAATTACTTTCTATTTACTTTGTATATATTTTATATTCACTCATGTATCTACATATTTCTCCCTAGGTCCGTTATCAGATACAAGGTCCTTGAGGGGAAGGAACTGTTTCATTGTATATCCCTGAGACCTTGACAAAGTGCCTGATATACTGTGGACAATAATATATGCTGAACTGAATTGTCTTCTAGGTTGCTTGCATTGGTCCTCCCACCCTGTAACCAACTTCTGTCTTCCATCAGAAGGCACCTTTTAGGAAGTGCTGGGCTCCATCCAGGCATTCAGGTGATAGTTCGTTATCTGCGAAGGAACCTAGGAGTTCACTAACAATGATGTCTGCCTTCTCGGGTGCCACCCATTCCCGCATGTCTGATGACACCACGGTCACTTGGCTGCCCCACTCTTCAAACTGCCAGTTCTCTAGCCTGTGAGTAGAGAAGGCCTTTAGCATGTGTATAGCCCTGGTAGGAGCATCATACTCTTTGGAGGCTTCATCAAGAATTACTCACGTCACCACAGCATTGGGGTTCTTCTCTACAGCATACAGCTTCACTCTCCGATCAGCCTGCTTGGCAGCCCGGAGGGAAGCATTCACCAGGGGACCTCGGCCTGCACCTAAAACCATTAGCACTCTGAGAAGAGAGACAAAGATAAAGACAGAATTATAAGTGGAAATAAAATGGGATAAACAACATGAGAGTTGTATGGTATAGCAGCAGTACAGCAGCAACAGCAGCCTTCACATATTGCTTAATGCCTCACAGATCTTGTGCTAATGTGCTAAACAAAATTAATCCTCAACAATCCTGGGGGCAGATGCCATCGTGATCTCCATTTTATAGTTGACAAAACTGAGGCAGAAAAAAGTTAAGTGACTTGCCTAAGATCAAAAAGCTGGTAAACATCTAAGACCAAATTTGAACTCAGATATATTCCTGACTTTAGTCAATCCACTATACCAATTAACAGACCAAATAAGAAACACTCACTGCACATTGGTGTCCTTTTCCTCTTCTGGTACACGATCCAAGAGACATTTGTAAATGGCCTAGGAAGGAGAAGAGATATTAAAAGTTACCACCACTACTTCCATTCTCATGGTCACTCCCCACTTCCACTCCCCAACCCAGACCTCACAGACCTGCTGGTATTGGGAATATTTGATGGGATCCTTCTCAAACACTTCATAAGTTTGTGACTCCAGATTGTCCATTAGTGGCTCAAGAAGAGAAAGAGAAAATCCAAGTTAAATTAAACAGGGTCCTAGAACCTGATGACACTCCAAATTGAAGGAGCATTTTATTTGTCCTTTGGGTATAACTGGGAGGAAGGAGACTGGGAGGGCAAGGGGGAAGAGAGTTAGATTCCCTCCATACAAAATGTTTCCTTGCTCCCTATCATTCCCCCAATTCCTAAATTCACAGCTTACCTGGAGTGGTGACTGAAGATAGTCCTCATAACCCTTGGCAAAGAGTTCATAGGCATTAGGTGGTGGACGGTTCTGGCTCAGGTATTCCAAATACTGCAGGTAAGTGCAAAATTCCTTTTCCGAGTGATGATTGGCACCAGTAATGATGAATTGTACTTCCAACTGATGAAGGGTGATGAAGTCAACACATCAGATCAATCTCTATTGCCTTTCTTTTTTCACAGAAAAGTCCCACTGTCCTAAGATTTAGAATTCTGACTCCCAAATCAAGCATCTGTGTCTAGTAACAGCTAGAGGAATCTACAGAGTGGTCTAAGTCATTCACTTTATGAATTGTTAATCAATGCCTTTGAAGCTAGAGTATATCATCCCCACAATCAGCATATAGTTTAAACATATATTTAATGTTTACTGTGCATCATATGGTGCTTGGAATACCTTGTGTCCTTTTACTATTTCTTTCACAAATGTATTTCTGGAATTTAGGAGCCCAAATGTTAAAACTGGGGGTTGAGGAAGGAGGGAAAAATAATGATTCCTATGTTGGTGTTTTATGATTTAATCCTGTGAAAAGTGAACAAGTTTCCTACGCCACATTCTTCCTTTATTTCTGGACCCCAACTTTGCAAAAATTGCTCTTTGGAGTCAAATATGAAAAAGTAATTGAGCTGTGGGGAAATGTCAAATGCCCATATAAGCAAAGCAGAGGGATCACAGGGATAACACCAGATGAACATTACAACTCCTCACCCTAATATATACCCTTAATTACCTTGAGGAGACGGAAGATTAACCTTTGGTGCACCTTAGAAAGCACAGGAAATCCCTTCTTATTGGTCAGGAAGATGCTGGTAGGAAGGATGGCTGCTTTGATTGGCTCCCCAAGCCACCGGTCAATAATATGATTAGATGGGAGGTCACAACCAACTTCAATAGCTGCAGAACAGAAGGAAAGATCTACTGACATCCAAACTTTCTTTCTGACAAAGGATAGTCTATTACAGTCCTGTACATAGCAGACTGCTATAAAGTAAAAGGGAGCTACACAAAGTCTCAACATTAGCAGTGAAACCAGTCTGAAGCTTCCAACCAAGACTCTATTCATATCGGGTAGGGAAAAAAAAAGTCCAGCTATGACAGTCTACCACACTCACCCACTGCAATCCTCTTGTTGTAGTCACACAGGGTACGAAAGTTATGCCACCTGCCAGAAAGAAAACACAGCATGGGGTCTACCAATCAATCTACTCCTAGTTGTCAGCCTGTTCTCTCAGCTTGGCATCCTAACCTCTTGCAATAACAAGGAGAAAATCCCATACCACATCCATGTCTTCTCCTCCCCAGTGCATGCCTCTGTTCTTGTAAGAGGTTCATTGATAATGACATCATCCCGAAGGTCTTCTGCTGCCACCAAGGGAACCCTCATCCAGAACTGCATGAAAAGAAACGAATTACCTCTATCTCCTGAAAATCTTCCTTGATTAAAATGAAACTGATCTTAACCAGTGTTTTAACTCCTCAATGAACAACATACTTTTCTTAATTCCTGATACTTCATGGAGACAAATGCTCATTTATATATTTAGGTTAATATCTATTAGTCTGCCTTGTCTTCCAATTCAACTCTATACTCAGTTTTTTGGTAAAAGTATTTATTTGGTCTATCCCAATAAATGACTGATCATCACTTATAGGAAAATTAAGAGGAACAGTAGGGTCTTTCCAATATGTTTTTCTCATAAAATAGATTAAGCAGTCTAGCTTGGGAAGTATTCAATACAACTCAACCACAGTACAACACTGTCTATTCATCTTCTGGGATGTCATCTGAGGTCATACCATGGAAGAAT
This sequence comes from Myrmecobius fasciatus, assembly GCA_023553655.1. Classification (NCBI taxonomy): domain Eukaryota; kingdom Metazoa; phylum Chordata; class Mammalia; order Dasyuromorphia; family Myrmecobiidae; genus Myrmecobius; species Myrmecobius fasciatus. The sequence continues at coordinate 7,558 of JAJPUD010027062.1, forward strand.
GATGGCCGGTGTGAATGTGATTGGTCAAGACTCTGGCCAGATTAGTATTATCTTCTTGAGTGAGAGGTAACAGGAAAGCTGGAAGCCCCAGGTATGCTCCAAAATTCAATTCCTGCAACATGGCCTGGAACAGAGACCAGACAGATTAGTACATGATGCCCCAATGGCTTCTATAATAGTGGTGTAAGATGTAACTGACATCAAAAAATCTCAATGGTCACTGAAATTTGGGCTGCCCAAGTGGGTACACAGAGTTCTATGGTCCATAAGAAGCTAAGTGACATTATCCACCCTGCCTGAGTTTTAGAAATAGCCACAAGGTATAGATCAAGTGCCTTACCGCTTCTGAATTCCTTCTTATCTTTTCCACTTTGGAATCCGGACGGATCCATGGTGACAGTTTTCCCACAATCAATGTATTCCAGTCTGCATCCCAAGATAAAAACTTGATCAAGTATGGTTACTTTACAACTACTTCTGCTTGACCTCAGCTCTCCAGCAGACCAGATAATAGAGCATGGTGAACAGGGCTTTCCTCATCATGGATAGGGAACACTGCTCTGGGGCAACAGCACTGATGGAAACTTTTTAACATGGAAACAAAGGATGTATAATGGGTATATCTTATTATTTCAAGACAATCACTCTCCCTAATTCAAGGAAGGAAGAGTGAGTAGACAGGGTTCTCAGAAAGTGGGCTGTTCTAAAGGTATTAGGGGGTGGGGGGAGGTTTTGAGTGGTTTTCCTACCCCGTCCTGACAGCAGCAGGTCAGACCGTGTGTGGGGCCCAGGACGGCTCTTGGCAGGTTCTTGGGTGAACTCCCTCTTGAATCGGGGGTGGAAGACAGGCATGCAGAGGAAATCAAAGCTAAGACAAAGACAGATGCCCCCACCCCCACGAGATGTTATTAGCAAAATAAGAGTGCTTTTAGGGCAGGCCACTTGAGGGGCCTTGCCCCACGTGGGCCAGACCAGTATGCACAGTCCACGTGCCAGGGCGCACAATGTGCCTCAAAGCCCTCCAAAAAGAAGTTATGGAAAGGAGAAAAAGGAATATCCAGCGACAGGGCCAGCTCCCCTTAGATCTCCCCCTTTGCATGAGTACCACATGCCCAAAGTATCCCCAGATTCCCTGCACGCCTTCCCACTCGGTTCCCTGCTCCATCCCAGCGACTGCTTGTGGTCGAGCCTCTCCACCCGCCTTCCCACCCCCCCAAACTCAGAGTCAGTCTGTGGTCGAGCCTCTCCACACCTCCCCCCATTCAGGAGAGGAATGGTCTCTCCCACCACGGTCCCCTCCCCCCCGGGCTCGGAATAGTTTCTCCCACTCCATCTCCCAGAAAGCGCGCGTCCCATCCAAGAGAGAGGAGAAAGGGAAAATGGGGCCCTCACCCTTGTTTCGCCACGGCCCCCAATGTATCAGCCACTTCTGGGACGCAGTTAAGGTCCCGCCCGCTGGACACGCGGCACCCGGGGGCCCCAACTGCCACCGCCGCCATTTTTCCCTTCACGTTGTCCGCGCCGGGACCCCTGGATAACAACAACCAATGGCAAAGCACCGAAAAAGCCGGGTTTCCCCAGTAGGCGGGAGGAGTCTCCTTAACAACCCGAGCGTCCTCTCCCACTCAGCGCTGGCGGGGTGGGCGGGGCGATGTGTGGGCCCCCTGCCAATCAGGTGATGGCGCCGTGACGAAGGACGTGAGACCTAGTAACCCACCAATCAGAGGGTTCCGCTTGTGAATAGCTTCTTCTATCGTTTAATGTAGAATATTTGAAACTAATCCAAATGAAAAACTACATCCCCCATAAAGCTCTGCGGTATCCTCTTGAAGGAGTACTGCTGCAAAAGCTTGTTCGTCCTTGGGCCAGTGGCGCAATGGATAACGCGTCTGACTACGGATCAGAAGATTCCAGGTTCGACTCCTGGCTGGCTCGTATGGAACGAATGAACTTTATTGTTTCCTTTCGCTGTTTTTCGGCAATCTCTATTTCTCTTATACCCTCTTGTTTTCTTCCAGTCCTTTATTATTCATTGATACATTCATTCATGTAGTCCTTCAACATAATTAACCTACGACACGCAGGACACTTTTCTAAACTAAGGTAAATTCACTTTAGTGTATGCACATTTCTTGCTTTCATGAAACTTAAGAGTCGAAGAGGAGGAAAAAAGACATTAAATGTATATGTACTTTCCTTGAAGACTACGTTTAACTAAAATAACTGTCACACAATTTTTTCTACCCAGAACTCTCTCAAAAATGTTGCTTTTTCAAGCAATAAAAAGAATTTATCAAGTACCTCCCTGAACATGATCTCGTCTTCCATCTCTGACAGCCCATTGGATATATCGAACTGAATGTCCTGTAGACATCTTAAATAAAATGTTTAAATTCAATGTCGAGAACACCATTATCCTTCAAATCATCCAGCCTCCCCAATATAGGTGTCATTCTCAACTCCTTGTACTCTCATCCCTCAAATCCAATCAGCTGCCAAGTCCTGTCGTTTCTACCTTTACTTTCCTTTTCGCTCAATTGTCTCCTCTGACGCTGCAACCACTTTGATGTAGGCCAGCATCCCTTCATACCTGGACTATTATAATAACCTGCTAGTTGGTCTCTCTACTTCATGTCTTCCCAATTTCTATCCATCCTCCACTCACCTGTCAAATTCATCTTCCTAAAAACGCAGATCCAACCGCGTCACCTTCTCAACTCAGTAAATTCCAGTAGCTCCCTGTTACTTTCAGGATATATGAAATCCTGTTTTGCTTTTAAAGCATCTGCTCCCTTCTCATATCTTCAGTCTTCTTATATCCTACATTTCCCTCTTCTTCTGTAATCCAGAGACACTAGCCTTCTTGCTCTTTCTCAACTTCATTTTCACTGATTATACCCCATGCCTACAATTTTCTCCCTCCTCCCTTCTGCATCCTGGCTTCCCAGGCTTCCTTCAGTCTCAACTACAGTCCCTTTTTCTGCCAGAAGTCTTTCTCTACCGCTTTTAGCCTTGGTGCCTTCCTTCTGAAATTATCTATTTATCATATATGTATACATACATGTATGTGTGTATGTGTATATATACACACTTATACATATGTATAGTTTATATATAGTTATTTGCATGTTTCCTCATTAGATTGTGAACTCTTTACAAATAAGAACTATTCGAAGTGGATAGAGCACCAGCCCTGAAGTCAGGAGGACTTGAGTTCAAATGTGACCTCAAACACTTAACACTTCTTAGCTGTGTGACCTTGGGCAAGTCACTTAACCCCACTTGCCTCAACAACAACAAAAAATAGGGACTGTTGTTTGCCTTTCACTGTATCCCCAGAATTTAGTATGATGCCTTACTAAGGGCTTACTAAATGCTAGTTGACTGACTGTCTTGATCAATGCATTATCTTTCTATTTATACTATATCTTGTTTAAAGGATCAGGAGTAAAGCTGATGAAAAATTTATCGAAGGCAACCTTTATACACCTTTCTCTATTTAGTATAATACCAGTATCTTGTATATTCCCTATACCTTGTGCTACCCAGGTAACCCTCCTAAGAATAAAGCATCTGATAAATTACAGACCAATGGGTATGAATGACAGTATGTTACCTCTCCCACTTTAAAAGACCAAGGGAAGGGCAAGTGAATGTCCCACAAGTAGTGGAATTTCTGGCATTTTGGTATTTGAGTAGGAGGGAAATTGTTTAGATGGGAGAATCTTCCTAATACCCTTGAAATCACACCAGTAAACAACTTCCCATCCTGCCCACCTTGCCATATTACTATATTGTTTCCAACGCAGGGAATTAGGAGACCTTGGTTTGAATATGTCACTTACTACTGTGTAACTTTTGTCAAGTCCCTTCACTTCTGATGGCTTCAATTTCACTGAAATTAAATTCTTACAAATCATTGTGCTAGGTCTGTAGCAGATAGAAAGTTTAGAAAGGATCCAATTAAGTGACACTCACAGTTTTTTAGAAGAAAAGGGCCATTCTCAGAAAATTGAAATACACAAAAACACTTGACAAAGTTTGCCCAGTGAAATGAGGGGATAAGCAGATAGCAGGTTATTTCTAACTTGAAAAACAGGAAATTTTGGGGAGGGAGTAACAGTTTACTTGGATTTTAAAGAATAGTCAAGAATTCAACAAAGGAAGCAAGAGGGTATTTCTTGCCTAGGTCTTGGTCCAGGGAAAGGCATGGAAATAGGATATCATAGGGTATTTTGGATATGGGAGATAATACTAATTTGGATTAATTAAAGTTAACAGAGTTAGATCAGATGACTACCAAAATTTTCTAACTCTAAAATTCTAACCATGACAGGGATCTCACAAGACTTTTGTTTTATTCTCCATAAAAATGAAGTAAGAGATTGTAGAGTTAGTCTAAAATATGCCCCTTACTAAACCTACAATTCTGAGTCAGAAAGACACAGCAAAGAGCACTAATTCCTTCCATCTTTTTTTTGTTTATTTTTTGGATTTTTTTTGGGGGGTGGGTTTTTTAAAAATCAGTTCTCACTTGCTCATCCTTCTATATTTTGTTTTAAAAGGGTGAGGGGAGGAACCTTTTTTTTCACCTGAAGAACTGTAAGAAATGTAAGACTTTGAACTCCAAGGATGGCTGAAATAGAGAGAAACAAGGATACAATGTAATAGAAGAGTTTATTTTCAACTCCACAAAAATGGGTGGCAAATATGGATGTTTCACAAAATTCAAAGTTAAAAAAAAAAAAACAACCCAAGTTGTTTCTACTTTCAAGAAGTAGACATTTGGCTTTTTCTTGAAGACCTGCAATGAGGGAGATTAGATCCGCAACTTCCTGAGGCAGATCCTTCTGTTTTTGGATAACTCCAATTGTTACAAAGTTTTTCTTTATTATTGTACCTAAATTTACCTTTGTACAACCTACTACCCAGGACATTCTTCCTTCTGGAGTTAAACAAAAGACGTCAATCTCTCTTCCATATGACAGCCCTTTAAATACTTGACCATAGCAATTTTGTTCCTACTAAAATCTCTTCTCCATGTACACCTTTCCAATTCCTTTAATCCTAAACTCAGGGTCTTCACCATCCTGATTGACCCTTCTGGACAATCTCCTGAATATTAATATCCTTTCAAAAATGTGGCATCACTAAATGAATACAAACACTTTAAATGTTGTTTGATGATGGCAGAGTAAAAAGGGATTGATACCTCCTTATCCTGAAAGTCTTGGTTTTCTTAATATAGCCTAAGATCATATTTGTTTCCTTGGCCATCATTTCATACTGCTGTTCCACATTCCACTTGGAGTCCACTAAAACTTCTAGACCTTTCTGATATCCAGTCCTGTCTCCACCCTCTTGCATTTGTGAGATTATTTTTTTTTAATTTGAATGTAAGACATTTTGACAAGGATGTGTCCCTATTAAATTTCATCTCATATGATTTGACACATTGTTCTTACCTATCAAAACCCCTAATGGATCATCTATCTGTCCTGGCTTTGTGACATCTGCAAATTTGATAAACATGTATCTCTGCTCCCAAAATACAAGTCATTGGTTTAAAAAAAAAAAAAAAAGTTAGCCTAGGGCCAAGGACAGATCCTTTATTGTTTTGTTTATTTATTTATTTTGCTGAGACAATTAGGGTTACACAGCTAAGAAGTATTTAATGTTTGAGGCCAGATTTTGGACTCCGGTCCTCCTGACTTCAGGGCTGGTGCTCTATCCACTGTGCTACCTACCTACCTGCCCTGTTTGTTGTTGGTTTTTTTTTTTCTTATTAATCATTTTTTTACCAATACATATAGAAAATTGTTAGGGATCAAAATCAGACTCACTAGTTATAATCTGCAGACTCTTTTCTTTTCCCCTTTGAAAATCAGGGCATTTGCCTTCTCCAATTCCTCATTTTTCTTTCAAAATTCACTAAGGGTAGCTCATTAATCACATATCTACCAAAACAAACACCAAAAGATCTGGGCCATATGTTAGATCATTAGGTAGGAATTCCATTTGTGTAGTATTAAAAATAACACTCTTGGCATTGAAAATCAGATATCAAGGAAAATTTATTAAAGAAGAATCTTAAGGAATCATCTTAACAAATTTACCCTATTCCTCTTCGGAAAGAGGGAACACTGGGTACAAAAATGGAGGAACCTTTATACTTGCTAGTGTGTGCAGCTCCTCCCTTTAGATAACGGATTGGTCTGTTTCATCCAGGTTACAATCTTTCTGATATGCCCACTAAGTGTTTCCCCTTAATATGTATAAAACATGTCCCCTCCATCATACATCCCATGTTAAAAAATGGTGGAAAACTCCTCTGGAGCATATCGTTTAATATTCAATTAGCCTATTAAGTAAGCACAGGAGTGATTTGGTCAAGTCAGGTCATTGACCCCAATTATTTTGGGCTGGATGGACTCTTATCTTAAGTTTGTGGTTTTCTCAAAACCATGGCTCTTTCTGTTTGGCTGAATCCATCTGTGCCTTCTTAGCCCCCCAATTTCTTGTTTGCTCAAGGCTTCTATTGATCATTCAGTTGTTGTGTGAATTCTAATCTTCCTTAACCTCTTACATTCTTAAAACCTCTTGGTCAGTGGTACCCACTATTCCTATCCCACACTACCTCAAAGCTTGCAACAGTGTGGAAACTCAACTTTTCAGCATTTCTCACAGTAGGAAACCCTAATATGGAAATTCCTTTCATAGATACAGTTCCACAACTCATCAGTAAGTCAGTCTTAGAGAATTTTCTGACTGGTCTGTGACACATTAAATGATTCCTCCATTCCCATTTCTAGTGTGGGTCAAGAATGAATTTCAAATCTTGGTGACTCCAAGTCTAGTCCTATACCTACACTGCTTCTCACTCTTTACCTTGAGCATCATATTCCTATTGCACATATTTGTTCTGCCTTTTCCAGCTTAAAGATAATTGTTCTTGCCAGATAAAACAAAGGCAATATAAAAATTAAGCCCTGCCACCTTTCTATTCCTAATTATCATTGCTCCCTCACAATAATCCTATTTTTTTACCCTTCTCCCCAATAGTTAAAAAACTAATATTTTTTGTTGTCATTCTTAGTTTTCCTTTCCATAGGGTCACAGGGCCTTTAAATGGATTAATTTTTATCTAAAGGTAGAAGGAACAAGGGAACAATGTTCTATTAATAGATTCTCTCCATAAGAACCTATCCTTCTGCCTTAAGTCAAATTCCTTTTTTTTTTTTTGTCTTTCTCAGCATAGTGATTCTCCAATCATTCGTTTATTTTCCTCCCCTCCCCCTCAAGTTACTATCTGAAAACAACTTCTTTCTTGCCTTTTCATGTATATTTTCACTTTTACCTCTTCTACCACTTTGGCTAACCTCAATAAATTCTCTATTCTAGCCAAATTAGACTTGTCCTCCACTTCCAAACATAACCTGTTTTCCATCTTTGGTACTTTCTTCTTTCCTCATACCTTGAAAGTCTTCTCTCCTTCCTCACCATTGTTTGACATCTGTAATCCAGGTCTTTAAAAGTCCCATTCAAGTATCACCATCCTCTATGAAGCTTTCTCAGTCCCTCCAATCAAAGGCAGTCTTCCATACTAAAATTTTGAAAACTTAAGTGCACTTTATTTTGTATTATAGTTATCTGTATTTGTGCCTTATCCCTTCATCTAATTAGATCCATAACAGCAATAATACTATCTCTTAACTAAACTTTGTATCTTACCCAATGCTTAGAAAAGTTGTAATATTCAGTAAGTGCTTAATAAATAAACATATGTTGCTGAATTTACAAAGTTAGAAATAATGGTTTATTGCTCCTGTTACTTCTCTCATAATTTCTAATCCCTCCCTTAACATCAAGGGAATGCTCCATTGAAAAATAAGGGCTGATTTTTTGTGGTAGTAAAGAACTGGAAACAAAGTATATGCCCACTGAGTGGAAGAATGGCTAAGCAAATTGTAATATGATGGAATATTAATTACTATGATGTAAGGAATGATGAATATAATGAACACTGAGATGTAGAAAGATTTATGTGAACTAACATGCTAAGTATACTAACCATAAGTCAAGAAAAAAATATTTAACTACAATATAAATGAAAAGAACAACCACAAAACAATTGTAAGAGAACATTGCAAAAGTATAAAAAAGCAAGCTTGGTTCTGAAGAAGGCATATGGAGGTAGCTAAGTGGCACAGTGGATACAGCACCAACCCTGAAGTCAGGAGGACCTGGATTCACTTAACATTTCTTAGTTGTGTAATCCTGAGCAAGTCACAACCCCAATTGGGGGTTGGCCTCAGCAAAAAAAAAAAAAAAAA
>JAJPUD010027063.1:0-15890 GCA_023553655.1 Myrmecobius fasciatus
ATTGCCCAGATTAACAGAAGAGGAAATAAATTATTTAAATAGCCCTATTTCGGAAAAAAGAAATAGAACAAGCTATTAATCAACTCCCTAAGAAAAAATCTCCAGGGCCAGATGGATTTACATGTGAATTTTACCAAACATTCAAAGAACAATTAATCCCAATGCTATATAAACTATTTGAAAAAATAGGGAAAGAAGGTGTACTACCAAATTCCTTCTATGACACAGATATGGTGCTTATAGCTAAACCAGGTAGGGAGAAAACTGAGAAAGAAAACTATAGACCCATTTCCCTAATGATTATTGATGCAAAACTTTTAAATAAGATACTAGCAACGAGATTACAGAAAGTCATCCCCAGGATAATACACCATGACCAAGTAGGATTTATACCAGAAATGCAGGGCTGGTTCAATATCAGGAAAACTATTAGCATAATCAATTATATTAATAACCAAATTAATAAAAACCATATGATTATCTCAATATATGAAGAAAAAGCCTTTGATAAAATCCAACACCCATTCCTATTAAAAACACTGGTGAATATAGGAATAAATGGGCTTTTCCTTAAAACGATTAGTAGCATCTATTTAAAACCTTCAGCAAGCATCATATGTAATGGAGTTAAATTAGAACCATTCCCAATAAGATCAGGAGTGAAACAAGGCTGTCCACTGTCACCATTATTATTTAATATAGTCTTAGAAATGTTAGCTTTGGCAGTAAGGGAAGAAAAAGAGATTAAAGCAATTAGAGTAGGTAATGAGGAAACCAAACTATCACTCTTTGCAGATGACATGATGGTATACTTAGAGAACCCTAGAGACTCAACTAAAAAACTACTAGAAACAATTCACAACTTTAGTAAAGTTGCAGGATTTAAAATGAATCCACATAAATCATAAGCATTTTTATATATGACCAATAAAGTTCAGCAGGAAGAGATACAAAAAGAAATTCCATTCAAAGTAACTGTTGATAGTATAAAATATTTGGAAATTTATCTGCCAAGGGAAAGTCAGGAACTTTATGAAGTAAACTACAAAACACTCTCCACACAAATAAAATCAGACCTAGTCAACTGGAAAAACGTAAAATGCTCATGGGTAGTACGAGCGAATATAAGAAAAATGACAATACTACCCAAACTAATTTACTTATTTAGTGCCATACCAATCAAACTCCCAAGAAACTATCTTACAGATCTAGAAAAATTAGTAGCAAAATTCATTTGGAAGAACAAAAGGTCAAGAGTTTCAAGAGAATTAATGGGAAAAAAAGACTGATGATGGTGGACTTCCTGTACCAGATCTAAAACTATATTACAAAGCAGCGGTCATCAAAACCATTTGGTACTGGCTAAGAAATAGAGCAGTCAATCTATGGAATAGGATAGAATCACAAGACAAACTAGGCAATAACTATAGCACATTAGTCTTTGATAAACCCAAAGCCCCAGCTTCTGGGATAAATACTCACTATTTGACAAAAACTGCTGGGAAAACTGGAAACTAGTGTGGAAGAAATTAGGGCTTGACCCACATCTAACACCACATAACAAGATAAGATCTAAATGGGTTCATGATCTGGATATAAAGAGTGATACTATAAGTAAATTAGAGGAATGTAATATAGTTTACCTCTCAGACCTATGGAGATGGAATAAATTTATGTCCAAAGAAGAAATGGATCTCCTAATTGAAAACCAGATAGATAACTTTGACTATATTAATTAAAAAGTTTTTGTACAAACAAAACCAATGCAGTCAAGATTAGGAGGGAAACAATAAATTGGGAAAACATCTTTACATTTAAGGGTTCTGATAAAGGTCTCATTTCTAAAATATATAGGGAATTGTCTCATATTTATAAAAATTCAAACCATTCTCCAATCGATAAATGATCAAAGAATATGAACAGACAATTTTCAGAGGATGAAATTAAAAGTATTTGTAGTCATATGAATGGGTGCTCCAAATCACTACTGATCAGAGAAATGCAAATCAAGACAACTCTGAGGTACCACTACACATCTTTCAGATTGGCTAAAATGACAGGAAAAGTTAATGATGAATGTTGGATGGGATGTGGCAAGGCTGGGACACTGATGCATTGTTGGTGGAGCTGTGAACGGATACAGCCATTCTGGAGAGCAATTTGGAACTATGCTCAAAAAGTTATCAAACTGTGCATACCCTTTGACCTAGTAGTATTTCTATTGGGCTTATATCCCAAAGAAATCATAAAGGAAGGAAAGGGCCCCACATGTGCAAGAATGTTTGTGGCAGCCCTTTTTGTAGTGGCTAGAAACTGGAAACTGAATAGATGCCCTTCAATTGGAGAATGGCTCAACAAATTATGGTATATGAATATTATGGATTATTATTTTTCTCTAAGAAATGACCAGCAGGACGATTTCAGAGAGGCCTGGAGAGACTTGCATTAACTGATGATGAGTGAAATGAGCAGGCCCTGGAGATCATTATACACGGCAACACCAATACTATATTACGATCAATTCTGATGGATATGGCTCTCTTCAACAATGAAATGTTTCAAACCACTTCCAATTGTTCAGTGAAGAAAGCCATATACACCCAGAGAGAGGGATGTGAAATACGGACCACAACATAACATTCTCATACTTTTGATTCATGTTTGCTTACATTGTGTTTCCTTTATCTGATATGTCTTCTGTTTAGATACAATTTTTCATGCACAACAATGATAAGTTTGGAAATATGTATACATATATTTGATTTGCCAAATTTTTTTTTTGGCTTTTTTGCTGAAGCAATTGAGGTTAAGTGACTTGTCTAGGGTCACACAGCTAGGAACGTTAAGTGTCTGAGACCAGATTTGAACTCAGGTCCTCCTGACTTCAGGGTTGGTGCTCTATCCACTGTGCCACCTACCTGCCCCTGATTTGCCAAGTATTTTAACATAATTAACACGTAGTGGATATCCTGCCATCTAGGGGAGGGGTGGGAAGTTGGGGGGAAAATCTGTAATAGAAAGCTATGTAAGGGATAATGTGGAAAAATTACCCATACATATGTTTTGCAAATAAAATGAAATTTAAAAAAATTAATACAAAAAATAAATCATAGAAATAAGAAGGCCGAGAGACAATTCTCCAGTTTTGTTCCGCAGCAAGACATAGGAAAGTCCCTTACACCAGGTGCTGGTTGTAACCAGAACAAAATAAAACTATGTCATTAAAGAACATCAAAGGAAAGAGTCAATAGAGACAATATGGAGAAGAGTAAGGGAAGAGTTCCTAACTTAAAGTCTTAGAAAAAATATTAAAAACTATTTTAAAGCTAATGGGAAAAATAATTCTAAAGGGAAATATAAGTGAATTACTTTGTAAAGGGAGAGATCTTGAGAAATAAAATAATCACTACTTATTTTGCCATATAACTTTATATTTTTGGAAGTCAAATTTTGTTAGAGTAAGATATGCCTTTATTTCTATATAATTTCCATTCCCTTTGATCTTCAAGGCAAGATGAACATAAATAGTGGATGGTATATTTAAAAAAAAAGATTTTCTGAGTTACCACTTCTCTAGGAAGCTGCAAGTCCACATCAAGGACAGGAGCAAAGGAAGGAGAAAGAAACGGGGAAACATCCAAATGAGGAGGGCATTGGAATATTTTCCCAAAAGGCTTCTCCCTACTTTTCCCCAGTGCAACCCCGGGTCCCTCTACAATACACCCGCACCCACCTCCCAGGCTTCCAGATAGAGTCCTGGGCATGCAGGGGAAGCTCCAGAGGAGCAGCTACAGTCAGATTTACACAAGTACAGAAACCCCCACCTGCACCTGTGCAGACTCTCCCACACACACGATCCTGCCTTCATACACAACACACACAACAACAAAGGTGCTGATAATCCCAGGACCTTCCACCCACCCATCCACAAATGCTCGTGGGTAATAAGAGAAGCCAATTGGAGAGAGAGGATGTTCAGGAGAAGGTGGGGGTGGGGAGGGAAGAGAAGAGACAGAGAAGAAAGGGAAGGGTGGAGGCAGGAGCAGGGGAGAGGGCCCTTTCCTTTCACAGCTGCTTAGGCATTAGCAGGACCCTCGGGATTGGTCAGCCTGAAAAGGGGTCCGAAGGGCACCCAGACCTTCCACTGCTCTCCTCCCCACACATCCTCACCCTGAGAAGGAGGTTTACATTTAATACTAGGTGGAAAGGAGCAGTGACAGTGACATCCTGTGGGGTTAATCTCCAAGAGCAGAGGGGAAAGGGAGGGGGGAGGGGTGGGGGTTTTGTGACTTCCAGCTCAGAGCAGGGAGCCCCACCCAAATCATTTCTCAGGCCCTCATCTCCCAGCCTGCTGGGGAGGGGTCTGTAGTTCTTCTTCCACCTGGACATGGGCGCTGTCCCCATTGCTGAATTCCAGGGCCCAAGCTGCCAGGGCTGAGGGGTGAGGGCTAGCAGCTGACTCAGAGTTACAGGCTGAGGGGTATTTGGGACACTGTCCTTAAGGCAATAAAAAACAAATGCTGGATGGAGTTGAGCCAAGGTAGGCTTCCCAGTCATAAAGCTCTCTGAGCATGCTGTGGAGACACCTGGAATTCCTTTTTCACCTAGGCAGACTTCTTCTAGTAGCAGAGAGAAGGGATTCTTAACAAAATACAAGAACTTGTTGAAGGTCTTTAACCAATAATTGTATTTTTGCCCCATCAGGGTTTTCCCAGAGATATCACCTCCATCAAGGAGGGCTTCAGTTTTGGTTTCTTCAAAATGCATCAATAAACATTTTTCAGTAAGTGGCTAAGTTACTTCTGGCTATCCAAAGGCCTGAGTACACACAGAGTAAACATGGGACTGTCTAAAGAATTATCTCCATTGTTATCTGCACTCTTGTAGCAGGACTAAGGCTCATTGCCAGGGGCAGAGATTGCCAAGAATGGCACAGGACATTCAACCCTCTGGACTTTATGCTTGCAAATACCTTGCACTTTATCTTTTTGCAGACATGGGGCAAATATTCCAGAGGTGCAACAGATGGCAGCCCTGATGAAATGGGAAAAACATCTGGAAAAGGGAATCTGGGCTACGCAGCATTAAGGTTGGTCCATGTCTAGGGGAAACCAGGGGAAGCAATATCATAGGCCTCAGAATGGAAACCCTAAGACTGACTGGGTACAGCTAAATCACACACATAGACCTCCAATCCCACTGCTCCTGCCATGTTTTTGATGACACCATTTCAAGTACTTTCACCCTAGTTCAATAAGGAGCACAGGAGAATGAGCTTTTCAGGGGGTATCTCATTTGATTTCATTCAGCAACTGAACACACTGTCACCCTCCTGGTTAGAATCACCAGAAAATTGAAGGTTTTGCCCTCTTTTTTTCATTGTTCATATATCAACTTCCTGTGTACACCATAGAAATTCCTACAACAACAAAAGAATGACCTATCCCAATGTGAAATGGGGCAGGATGTGAATATGCTAAAATGGGGGTCACCTGATTTTTAAAGTGGGGGTGGTGGCACTATGTGATGTAGTAGAAGGGATCCAAAATAAAGTTCAGGAAGATTAGTCCATCTGTCATTCCTTTCTTTTCAGAAGATCTATCTGCAATACCTGTACCTGGAGAGAGGTCCTGGTTGCCTTTCTCAGAAGCACATGGAGGCTCTGGAGGAAGGAGATATTTTCAGGAAGCTGGACAAGAACATTTGGGAGAATGAGAATCCCACAGCAGATCAGTACTTTGTAAAGGACAGCTCCATGACTGTGACCTCTTTTGACCCAGTGGAAAATTGCCTAGAGGAAAACACTTGGTGGGTCATTGAAGGAAGAGAAAGATTGCCTTTATATCTTCAGCCCTGTGCAGGAATTGCCAGGGGAAGCAACTACTTCAAGGGAGGAGCAGTGGAGCTACACTGAGGAAGTTCCTCTGGGCTGGAATACCAATGACTAGCTTGATGGAATGGCCAAGGTGCTGTGCACAGAATAATATAGGATGGTCAGGGATTGTCATAAGGTGCAGGTGTGTGTTTGGAAGAGAACAGAGCAAGAGAAGTAGGTGAATATGGCAGTGTAGGGATTGTGGAAACAGAGCAATATTATTGGGATTGTGATTTGGAAGAGAGAGTGGCTTGAAAGTGACAGTGAAGAGAAAAATTATTAGGTGTACCATCAACCCCAAGGTACAACAAATCCACCAAATACGATACAACAATTTCTCCTTCCAGTTATATTTTCTGCATTAAGTCTAAGCATAAAGTCAGTGAGACTACTACGTCTGTGATATTATTTCATGAATACTGAAAAGTCCTCCTTCCCCTAAATATCAAAGAAGTAAGCAACTAAAATTTCTTTAACACCCACTAAGTACCACACAATGTGCTTGGCACTAGGGATACCAAACAACCAACCAATCCTTTCCTTTCATGGGTATGTTTTATATCATTGAAGACAAAATACCATAAATATATATGTGTGTACATATATATTTGCAAAAAATATATAGTTGTAAATATTTATATATACACATATTTGTACATAGTATATGTAATGTGTGTTTCCCAGAGAGTGTGTATGTCTGTTTCTGGGTCTTTCTGTGTATATAAAATATATTAACCTGATATATATATATATATATACACACACACATACATACATACGTATATATATGTGTGTATATAAATATTTATGTATATATATATATACATACATACATACACCTATAAATTATATAGAAAGTTAAAAAAAAAAGTAATTTTAGGGGAAGTGCACCATCAGCTGGAGAGGGAAAGAAAGTCCTTGCCCAGTGCATGGATTATGTATTACATCTCTCTTTTCAGAAGCCAGGCCTCTTTGAATGCACAAGTGTTCCAGTGTACTTTTTGTTCGGTTATCCTCTTTCTCATACTGAGCTTGCAGTCCATAAATATCCTGAATGTTTTTGGCTAACATACTACCACATAATTATGCTTCCCTCCAGCTTATACTAGTAAAATTCACTGTTAAAACCAAAGTGGCAGACTATACCTACAGAGACATGTGTATGTATTTATCTGTGAAACAGACATATGTATATATCTTTATACACACATATATACATATACATCACATAGATACATGTGTACATATAAGTGATATATATATATACATATATATATATATATAAAATGTAGTTAGACTTTGCCCAATTCTTATTTTTCTTTTTTTTTTCTTATTGAAATTTTTTTAGACCTTGATTGCATTCATTCAGTTTTGGGTCCTTAGCAAATGTGATAAGAATATTATTTATGCCCTTCTTCAATTTATTAATAAAACTGTTAAACAACAAGGAGCCACTGACAAATCTTTGGGCACTCTTCTGGATACCCACTTCCCAGTTGACATGGATCCTTTATATTCCAATCATTCAGCCAGTTTCATGACTAATTTCAATATCATGTGGGCCACATCACAACACTTCTACAAAAAGACCACTGAATAATTTCCCAAGTATTTCCCCTAAAATCTATATAAATTATAGCTTCAACGTCCTCCTGATTTACCACTTTAGCAACCCTGAAAAAAAAAAATGAAACTAAGTGAATTTGGCTTGGCCTATTTTAAATGAAATCTTATAGATATTTCTCTTTATCATCCCCATTTCTACATGCTCACTAACCATCTCTTTAATTAAAAAAAAGATTTTTTTCGGGGGGGGGGGGTTTCAGGAGATGGTTAAAGAGGGGACAAAACAGAATATAATGGGAGAAACAGGAGGTGGGGAAGTAGGGGGATTGTAAAGATAGGGTGGAGCTTACCTCGAATACCCCTAGGCAAATTAGTGCAGGAACTTCTGTCAGGCAGTGGGGGGGGGTCTTTGTAATGGAGGATGCCTAGGGGAAGAGCCTGGGGATAGGTACTTTTACAGCTGCACACAAAACCCTTCCAGACTCAGGGGAAAAGGAATTCCCTCCTCTTCCTCTTCTTCCTTCTTTTCCATCTCTGACACAGAAGACAGATAGCAAAGCTGGTCTGCACCTAGAAAAAAGGAAGAAGGAGAAGAGAGGGGAGGGTTCTCTATTCTGGCAAGCACAGAGCACTGGAAAGCCCCTTTCCCAATGCAGGAAGCCAAGGACCCTGTGTGGAATGACAGAGTCTCCACAGGGGCCTGACTCCCACGTGTGCAAGGCACCATAAAGAAGGCCCCACAGAACTAAGCATTCGGGGATACATTTGGTTAATGATTATCTGCTTAATTCATGTCCTAGGAGTTCTTAGCATAGCTGTATGTAGATACCCATCCATCACAATGGGGCTGAGCATGAAGCCCTTCACCCCCAAAAAAGCCCCTTTGTACTTTCTGCCAAACATGAAAGGTTTCTCTACTAGAAAAGCATTAAACAAACTTAGAGAATGGGAAATCTGGGAAATTGATCGCTTTCCCCAAAAACCTCCAAAAGAAATCTGCAGTTACTCCTTCTTGTTTAAAACAATTCCAGACCAAATCACCCCGACCCTTGTCTCCCTTATATGGAGATTACATAAATAGTGATATGATGAAAAGAACCAGAAACAACAGTGATATATGGACACATTGGTACCAAGTAAGTCATGGGAAAAAAGTAAGAGAAGTAGGCCACTGCATGGTTTACAGACCCCTGCACAAAAACAAGCTATGGTACAAGTGATTAATAAATGGGCTGAGATAAATAAAGTCCCTCAGAAAATTAAATGTCCCTATTGTAAAATATCTTATGACGATGTTAAAAATTAAAAAGCATTGTATAAGTCTTGGAATAAATAATGTGATATTTTAAGAGAAGCTCATGTCCTGCCAGACAAGACATGATGACCACAAGGTACATTTACCTTTAGTTAAAGTTTCACTATTATTATATTGTCTGATGAATTTAGTCTGTACATTCTGTTTTTCTAAGAAGCACTGCAACTGGGGACCTGGGAACTTCTGGGCCCCAAGAAAATTTTGTAATCCTAGCCAAATAATTGTCCTATCTCTAATGAAGCCTAACTTTGTAAGACTATAAAAATTACAAGCTTTCTTGAATAAATTGAACAAGCTTTTGCCAATAAATCGAACTTGATGACCACGCCATAGAGTGTACTGTCTCTTGTTCCACTCGCCGACTCCAATCATCCTTCAAGAGTCCTGCTTGCCCTCTGAGGCTGGCCCTCAGCATCCAAATCATTCCTCTCAAGTTTCGTCCCCCAGCCAGGTGAGGAGAGGGTGCCAGAGGGCATCTTCCACTTGCAGGAGGGCTCTTGACTGAGCAAAGGCTCAGGATCCTAATGGCAGCTTTTGGAGGGAGGGACTGAGCTCAGCCTGTGGTTGTCCAAGAATACTTCCTGTGGAAACTGGCGGAGCTGGTAGGCAGAGGGACTGGACTAGGCTCCAAGGAAGGGAAGAGCTCAGTAGCTGCAGCAGACACAGCCACAGCCCTGAATGAGGCTTGGACCCTTGAAAAGCCCCAGAGCAGAGAAGGAAGGGGGTGGGCTGGGGGAGAGATGGCTCTCAGACTCCTTTCTCCAGACATGAAGACACAAAAGCAGGTCAGGGGCTGGGAAGGATATGCGGACACCCTGGCATGTATGAGTATCTGCCCCTGGCCAAATCTGGGCTGCAGAAAGCTGGAGCTAACTGCTGCAGGGCAATTCCTCCATCCAATGAAGAAAAAGTGAGGCAGAAACTTGGGGATCCTCTCAGCATTCAGGATACTACATTACCTCCAAAGAGCATCACTGAGGGGCCCTAGTGAACCTCAGGGGGGGCAGCCATATAGGCAAAATCCCCTGGGGGTGAAAAGAAGGCAAACTGATCAGGTATCTACAGGGACAAAATGGATAGATACCTCAGGGTGATGCGGGACTCCCAAAGAAAGAAAACCCCTCCACTGACATCTTCTATGCCTGCAATTTGTACTCTCAGAGAATTGCTTAAAATAACAAGACCTTAAGGGACTCAGCTCCCTCAAGAAATAGAGATGGGAGATGAGGGAGGGTTGCAGGCCAATCCAAAGCTGTCTCCAGGGTCTCCCCTTCTCCAAGAAAGTGGGAGACCAATGACCATGCTTTTTTACTTGGATGGGAGGCAGCCATGACAGAGACTCAACAAACAGGTGAGTCCAGGGAAAGGGGCAAGCAACTCATACAAAAACAAGTTAGGGAGATTCCAGATGTCCCTTTGTATCAGCAGTAGAGCTGGGACTCCAATCTGGCTCCTCCAACTCCATGTCCCCCTGTTCTAGCCACTGGACCATGGCCTCCGCCCCAAGGCAAGCCTCTCCTTCAAGTCTCTATGTCTCTATCTGCATCCTCAATTCTTTCTTCATTAAGTCCATTATTTAACACACCAAGTGGGTCCAGAGGATCCTTTCCCACTTAAAGCACCCTCAGAGTATGCCTTGTCCAGTTCCTTTATGCTACAGAGGAAAATGAAGCCCAGGGAGGTAAAGGGGCTTGTTACACATCTCATTTAGGCTCAGAGATCCTGGAGCAACCTGCAAGGTCAATGAGGTGAAACTTCTCCTTTTAGGGAGGGAAAAATTGAAGGCTCCAGTAGTGATGGGAGATGTCTGAGGTCACACTTCTAGTGAGTGTCCACAGATGGTAAGGGAGGATGTGAAGTCAGATTTTCCTGTGTCAGAATTCAGTGGTGTGTCCATGAGATTGTGCTGCCTCTTTAAGTCCCATCCCACAAGTGCACCCTCATGTGCAGAATACAGGAAGGAGGAGGGGTAAGTTTAGTTTTTAAATGGTACAAGCCATTTCCCAAAAGGATGCAGTTTCACCTCATGAACATTCAATAGCTGGTTACTGGTCGAATTTGACGGCTTTGGCAGCATTCTTGAGCACATCCTGCTCCCCCTCGGATGGGAGAAGTCCTTATCCCAGTCTTACTTTTGGTTGAATTGAGTTTTCAAGGACTTAAACAGCAGCTAAGCTTAGGTGAGATATCCGAGAGAAATAACATCACTTTGGCACCAAAGACCCTGGACAGCTCTGCCAGGCAGGCTCTCTGTAAGCCACCTACTCTAGTGACACTCACCTGTGCATCAGAGGGACCCCCTGGGGACATGGCAGCACAACCAGAGGCAGCTGGGTGGCTCATTGCATAGAGTGCTGGACCTGGAGGCAGGAGGGCTCATCTTCAGGAGTTCAAATCTGGCCTCAGACATTTACTGGCAGGGTAATCCTCAGCAAATTACTTAACATTCTCTGCCTCAGTTTGTCATCTGTAAAATAAGTTGCAGAAGGAAATGGCAAACCACTCTAGTATCTTTGCCAGGAAAACCCCAAATGGGGTCAGAAACAGAGCACAACTGAAAAATCATCCAAGCATGGTCAGACAACCCAGACCCACTCACACTGGTCACCTGTTACCATCACAGCAACAAGGTATCCTGTATCATCATAAAAAAGACAGATCCTCTGCCACAGGGAGCTCCTGTCCCTGAAAGCCACACTCTTCCCCCAGCTGCTGTGCTCTTCACAGAACAGTGAAAGGCTTGGCCCAGAATGCCATTTCACTTTCATTCCAAATTGCTCTCCAGAATGGTTGGATCCGTTCACAGTTCCACCAACAATGTATTAGTGTCCCAGCTTTCCCATATCCCCTCCAACATTCATCGTTATCTTTTCCTGTCATTTTAGCCAATCTGACAGGTGTAGTAGAACCTCAGAGTTGTCTTAATTTGCATTTCTCTGATCAATAGTGATTTGGAGCAACTTTTCATATGACTTGAGATGGTTTAATTGCATCATCTGAAAATTGTCTGTTCATATCCATTGACCACTTATCTATTGAAGAATCGCTTGAATTCTTATATATATGAGACAATTCTCTATATATTTTAGAAATGAGGCCTTATCAGAACCATTAAATGTAAAAATGATTTCCCAATTTGATGTTTGCCTCTTAATCTTGTCTGCATTAGTTTTATTTGTACAGGAACTTTTTAACTTTATATAATCTAAATTAGCTATCTGGTGTTTAATTAGGAGTTCTAGATCTTCTTTCAACATAAATTTATTCCATCTCCACGGGTCCGAGAGGTAAACTATACTACGTTCCTCTAATTTGCTTACAACATCACTCTTTATATCTACATCATGAACCCATTTAGATTTTATCTTGGTGTGTGGTGTTAGGTGTGGGTCAAGGCCTAATTTCTTCCACACTAGTTTCCAAATTTCCCAGGAGTTTTTGCTGAATAGTGAGTACTTATCCCAGAAGCTAGGGTCTTTGGGTTTATCAAACACTAAATTCTTAAAGTTATTGCCTAGATTATCCTGATAACCAATCCTATGCCACTGATCGACTGCTCTATTTCTTAGCTAGTAGCAAATGGTTTTGATGACTGCTGCTTTATAATGTAGTTTTAGATCTGGTACAGCAAGGCCACCTTCATCTGCCTTTTTTTCCATTAATCCCACTGAAATCCTTGAACATTTGTTCTTCCAAATGAACTTTGCTACTATTTTTTCTAGAGCTGTAAAATAATTTCTTGGGAGTTTGATTTGTATAGCAATAAATAAGTAGATTAGTTTGGGTAGTATTGTCATTTTTATTATATTCCCTCTGCCTACCCATGAGCACTTAATGTTTTTCCAATTAATTAGGTCTGATTTTATTTGTGTGGAAAGTGTTTTGTAGTTTAGTTCGTATAGTTTCTGACTTTTCCTTGGCAGATATATTCCCAAATATTTTATCGTATCATCCGTTATTTGGAATGGAATTTCTTTTTGTATCTCTTGCTGCTGAATTTTGTTGGTAATATAAAAATGCTGATGATTTATGTGTATTAACTTTGAATCCTGCCACTTTGCTAAAGTTGTGAATTGTATCTACTAGTTTTTTACTTGAGTCTCTAGGGTTCTCTAAGTATACCATCATGTCATCTGCAAAGAGTGATAATTTGGTTTCTTCATTACCTACTCTGATTCCTTTATCTCTTTTTCTTCTCTTATTGCTAAAGCTAACATTTCTAATACAATATTAAATAGTAATGGTGATAGTGGGCAGCCTTGTTTCACTCCTGATCTTACTGGGAATGGTTTTACTTTGTCCCCATTACGTATGATGCTTGTTGATGGTTTTAAACAGATGCTACTGATCATTTTAATGAAAAGCCCATTTATTCCTATACTCTCTAGTGTTTTCAAAAGCAAAGGGTGTTGGATTTTATCAAATGCTGTTTCTGCAGCTATTTAGATGATCATATAGTTTTTTGTTAGTTTGGTTATTAATATAATTAATTATGCTGATAGTTTTCCTAATATTGAACCAGCCCTGCATCCCTGCTATAAATACTACTTGGTCATAGCGTACTATCCTGGGAATGACTCTCTGTAATCTCATTGCTAATATCTTATTTAAAATTTTTGCATCAATATTCATTAGGGAAATTGGTCTATAGTTTTCTTTCTCTGTTATCACCCTACCTGGTTTAGCTATCAGCACCGTATCAGTCCCATAGAAGGAATTTGGCAGTATACCTTCTGTCCCTAATTTCTCAAATAGTTTGTACAGTATTGGAATTAATTGTTCTTTGAATGTTTGGTAGAATTCATATGTAAATCCATCTGGCCCTGGAGATTTTTTCTTAGGAAGTTGTTTTATACCTTGTTCTATTTCTTTTTCTGATATGGGGCTATTTAAATAATATACGTCCTCATCTGTTAAGCTGGGCAATCTATATTTTTGTAGATATTCCTCCATTTAATTTATATTATCAAATTTATTGGCATAAAGTTGGGCAAAGTAACTCCTAATTATTGCTCTAATTTCCTCTTCATTGGAGGAAAGTTCTCCCTTATCATTTTTGAGACTAACAATTTGATTTTCCTCTTTCCTTTTTCTTATCAAATTAAAAAAGGGCTTATCTATTTTGTTGGTTTTGTCATAGAAACACCTCTTAGTTTTATTTATTCATTCAATAGTTTTCTTATTTTCAATTTTATTAATTTCTCCTTTTATTTTTAGAATTTCCAATTTGGTATTTAATTGAGGGTTTTTAATTTGTTCTTTTTCTAGTTTTTTTAATAATAAGCCAAATTCGTTGATGTTTTCTTTTTTTTCCATTTTAAATTGTGTTTTATTTTATTTTTTATTAAAGCTTTTTATTTGTATAACATATGTATGGGTAGTTCCCCAACATTGATCTTTACAAAGCTTTCCATTACAAATTTTACCCCCAGTCCCCTCCCCTCCCCTAGATGGCAGGAAGTCCACTACATGTTAATAATGTTGAAATGCTTGAGAAGTTATGCAAGAAAAATCCTATCTGCAAGAAAAAAAAGAATCAGAGAAAGGCAACACAATGCAAGCAATTGTCAATAGAGATCATGACAATGTTACATTGTGGTCCATATTTCATATCCCTCTCTCTAGGTGTATATGGTTTTCTTCAGTGAACAATTGGAACTGGTTTGAGACAATTCTTTGTTGCAGAGAGCCATGTCCATTAGAATTGATCCTCATGTAATACTGTTGTTGCTGTGTATGATGATCTCCTGGTTCTGCTCGTTTCACTCAGCATCAGTGTATGCAAGTCCCTCCAGGCCTCTCTGAAATCGTCCTGCTGGTTGTTTCTTACAGAGCAATAATATTCCATAACATTCATATACCATAATTTATTCAGCCACTCTCCAATTGATGGGCATCCCTTCAGTTTCCAGTTTCTAGCCACTACAAAAAGGGCTGCCACAAACATTCTTGCACAGGTGGGTCCCTTTCCCTCCTCTAAGATCTCTTTGGGATATAGGCCCAGTAGAAACACTGCTGGGTCAAAGGGTATGCACAGTTTGACAACTTTTTGAGCATAGCTCCAAATTGCTCTCCAGAATGGTTGGATCCGTTCACAGTTCCACCAACAATGTATTAGAGTCCCAGTTTTCCCAAATCCCCTCCAACATTCATCGTTATCTTTTCCTGTCATTTTAGCCAATCTGACAGGTGTGTACTGCTACATCAGAGTTGTCTTAATTTGCATTTATCTGATCAATAGTGATTTGGAGCGACTTTTCATATGACTAGAGATGGGTTTTAATTTCATCATCTGAAAATTGTCTGTTCATATCCCTTGACCACTTATCTATTGAAGAGCGGCTTGAATTCTTATACATACATATATATATATATATATGAGACAATTCTCTATATTTAAAACGAGGCCTTTATCAGAACCATTAAATGTAAAGATGATTTCCCAATTTGATGCTTCCTTCCTAATCTTGTCTGCATTTGTTTTGTTTGTACAGAAACTTTTTAACTTAATGTAATCAAAATTATCCATCTGGTGTTCAATTAGGAGTTCCAGGTATTCTTTGGACATAAATTTATTCCATCTCCACAGGTCTGAGAGATAAACTATATTACGTTCCTCTAACTTGCTTACAAAATACCTCTTTATATCTAGATCATGAACCCATTTAGATCTTATCCTGTTATGTGCTGTTAGGTATGGGTCAAGCCCTAATTTCTTCCACACTAGCTTCCAATTTTCCCAGGATTTTTTGCCGAATAGTGAGTATTTATGCCAAAAGCTGGGGTCTTTGGGTTTATCGAATACTAGATTGTTAAGGTTATTGCCTAGATTGTCCTGATATCCTATCCTGTGCCACTGATCCACTGCTCTATTTCTTAGCCAATACCAAACGGTTTTGATGACCTCTGCTTTATAATATAGTTTTAGATCTGGTACAGCAAGGCCACCTTCATCTGCCTTTTTTTTTTCCATTAATCCCCTTGAAATTCTTGACCTTTTGTTCTTCCAAATGAACTTTGCTACTATTTTTTCTAGATCTGTAAAATAATTTCTTGGGAGTTTGATTGGTATGGCACTAAATAAGTAGATTAGTTTGGGTAGTATTGTCATTTTTATTATGTTCGCTCTGCCTA
>JAJPUD010027064.1:0-15889 GCA_023553655.1 Myrmecobius fasciatus
TTATATCCTCTTCTGTTAACCTGGGCAATCTATATTTTTGTAGATATTCCTCCATTTCATTTAGATTATCAAACTTACTGGCATAAAGTTGGGCAAAGAAACTCCTAATTATTAGTCTAATTTCCTCTTCATTGGAGGAAAGTTCTGCCTTATCATTTTTGAGACTAACAATTTGAATTTCTTCTTTCCTTTTTCTAATAAAATTAACTAAAGGCTTATCTATTTTGTTGGTTTTTTCATAAAAACAACTCTTAGTTTTATTTATTAATTCAATAGTTTTCTTATTTTCAATTTTATTGATCTCCCCTTTAATTTTCAGAATTTCCAATTTGTTATTTAATTGAGGGTTTTTAATTTGGTCCTTTTCTAGCTTTTTTAATTGTAAGCCCAGTTCATTGATCTTCTCTTTCTCTGTTTTACGCAAGTAAGCATCTAGAGATATAAAATTACTCCTTATAACTGCTTTAGCCGTGTCCCACAAATTTTGGTATGTTGTCTCATTATTGTCATTCTCCTGCATGAAATTATTGATTGTGTCTATGATTTGCTCTTTTACCCATTCATTCTTCAGGATTAGATTATTTAATTTCCAATTAACTTGTGGCTTATTTTCTCCTGGCCTGATATTGCATGTGAGTTTTATTGCATCATGATCTGAGAAGGATGCATTTACTATTTCTGCTTTTCTGCATTTCATTTCGAGGTTTTTATGCCCTAACACATGATCAATTTTTGTATAAGTTCCATGAACCCCTGAGAAAAAAGTATACTCCCTTCTATCACCATTCAATTTTCTCCAGAGATCTGTCATACCTAACTTTTCTAGCATTTTGTTTACCTCCCTAACTTCTTTCTTATTTATTTTGTGATTTGATTTATCTAATTCTGAGAGAGCAAGGTTGAGATCCCCCAGTAGTATCGTATTACTGTCTATTTCTCCTTGCATCTCTGTTAGTTTCTCCTCTAGGAATTTGGATGCTATACCACTTGGTGCATATATGTTAAGTATTGATACCTCTTCATTGTCTATGGTACCCTTTAGTAAAATATAGTTTCCTTCCTTATCTCTTTTAATTAGATCTATTTTTGTTTTTACTTGTTCTGAGATAAGGATTGCTACTCCTGCCTTTCTTTGTTCACCTGAAGCATAGAAGATTCTGCTCCAGCCCTTTACCTTCACTCTGTATGTATCTCTATGTTTTAGATGTGTTTCTTGTAAACAACATATTGTAGGATTCTGGCTTTTAATCCAGTCTGCTATCCGCTTCTGTTTTATGGGAGAGTTCATCCCATTCACATTCACAGTTAAAATAATTATATCTGTATTCCCTGCCATCTTATTTACCCAGAGTTATGATTTTCTCTTCCCTTTCCCCTCTCTCCCTTCCCCCCTACCTAGTACTTTATTTTTGATGACCACCTCCCACCAATAGTCCTCTCCCCTTTAGAATCCCTCCCTCCCCTTTATATCTTTCCCCTAATCAATCTATTAGATAATCCCTTTCCTTTCCTCCTTTCCCTCCCACCTTCCCACAAGGAGGGTCAGGCCTTTCTTTGAAGCCAAATGTGTCTGATATACTCTCTTAGAGTCCAATCTAATGAGAGTAAGGTTTACACAATACTCATCAGCCTCCCTTCTTTCCCTCAATTATATTAGATCTTCTATGTCTCTTTATGAGATTTTGCCTTATTTTACCTCCTTTATTTTTACTTTATTTTGCCTCCTTTTCCCCCTCCCCCCTTTTTCTTTTTCAATATGGTATCTCTTCCACCTCTAATTTCTTTTCCATTATTATCAAAGAAAAATCAAATTATACTGCCATTCTTTAAGGATACCTATAGTAGAAATATAGTTCTCAAGAGTTTTCCTTTTTACCTTTTTATGCTTCTCTTGAGTTCTCTATTTGGAGGTCAAATTTTTTGTTCAGATCAGGTCTTTTCATTAGAAATAGGTGAAATTCTCCTGTATCATTGAATGACCATCTTCTTCCCTGCAAGATGATGCTTCATTCTAGCTGGATAACTTATTCTTGGCTGTAATCCAAGTTCTTTTGCTTTTCAGAATATCTGATTCCAGTTCCTTTGATCCTTTAATGTAGAAGCTGACAGATCTTGTGTAATTCTAATTACACTTCCTCGATATTTGAACTGTTTCTTTCTAGCTGCTTGCAATATCCTTCCCTAGGTGCAATAATCCTGAAATTTGGCCACGATATTCCTTGGAGTTTTCATTTGGGGGTCTCTTTCAGGAGGTGATTGGTGAATTCTTTCAATGCCAATTTTGCCTTCTGATTCTAAAACACCAGGGCAGTTCTCTTTCATGGTTTCCTGGAAGATATCATCAAGGTTCTTTTTTTCATAGTGGCTTTCAGGGAGTCCGATAATCCTTAGATTGTCTCTCCTGGATCTGTTTTTCAAGTCTGTTGTTTTTCCTAGGAGATATTTCATATTTTCTTCTATTTTTTTAAATTTTTTTTGGTTTTGTTTGACTGATTCTTGAAGTCTTATTGAGTCATTTACTTCTATTTGTTCAATTTTAATTTTTTTTAATTTTATTTTTTTAATTTTATTTGCATAACATATGTGTGGGTAATTCTTCAACACTAACCCTTACATAGCTTTCTGTTACAAATTTTTCCCCCAACTCCCCACCCCTCCCCTAGATGGCAAGATATCCACTACATGTTAATTATGTTAAAATATTGGTAAATCGAATATATGTATACATATTTCCAAACTTGTCATTGTTGTGCAACAAAAATCTTGTCTACACAAACGATATATCAGATAAAGGAAACACAATGTAAGCAAACATCAATCAAGGAGTATGAGAATGTTATGTTGTGGTCCACATTTCACATCCCTCTCTCTGGGTGTATATGGCTTTCTTCAGTGAACAATTGGAAGTGGTTTGAAACATTTCATTGTTGAAGAAAGCCATGTTCATCAGAATTGATCGTCATATAGTACTGTTGTTGCCGTGTATAATGATCTCCTGGTTCTGCTCATTTCACTCAGCATCAGTTCATGTAAGTCTCTCCAGGCCTCTCTGAAATCATCTTGCTGGTCATTTCTTACAGAACAATAATATTCCATAATATTCATATACCATAATTTATTCAGCCATTCTCCAATTGAAGGGCATCTATTCAATTTCCAGTTTCTAGCCACCACAAAAAGGGCTGCCACAAACATTCTTGCACATGTGGGGCCTTTTCCTTCCTTTATGATTTCTTTGGGATATAAGCCCAATAGAAATGCTTCTGGGTCAAAGGGTATGCACAGTTTGATAACTTTTTGAGCATAGCTCCAAATCGTTCTCCAGAATGGCTGTATCAGTTCACAGCTCCACCAACAATGCATCAGTGTCCCAGCCCTCCCACATCCCCTCTCAATTTTAATTTTTAGAGTATTATTTCCTTCAGTTATCTTTTTTAGCTCCTTTTGTAGCTGGCCAGTTGAATTTCTTGTTTCAATGCTCTTTTTCCATTTTGCCAGTTTTATTTTTCAGTGAATTGTTGTCTTTTTCTAATTAACCAATTTTGTTTTCCAGTGAATTGGTGATTTTTTCCAATTCACTAGTCCTGTTTTCCAGTTTTTGATATCTCTGTTGTACCGATCTCAATTTATTTCCCCATTCTTCTTCTAGCTCTATTTTGAGATTCTTTATGCAGTCTTCCAGGTAAGCCTTCTGAAAGGGAGACCAGCTTATGTCCGCCTTTGTGGCTTCATCTGGGATTGTTTTCAGAATCTCAGGATCTGGGGACTTTTCTACTTTCTCTCCATAAAAGCTGTCTATGGTGAGAGCTCTCTTCTGCTTCTTACTCATGGTTTTGAGTTGAGGTATCAGTCACCAGCAGGGGATTCTGCCGCAGTTTCAATTTGCCCTAGGGCAGTTTGCGGAGTTGACTTCCGGTCTGAGGCCGGGAAGCTATATCTGCACTAGGACCAAGTTTTCAGTTGCTCTCAATCCACCCTTTACCAAAGGCAGATCTGCCAAAGCACTTGCCCGCAAGCTGAGCAAAGTGGCCCAGGCATCTCCCAGGGGCTTCCTGGGTGCCTAAAATCCGCCTCTGTGGCAGCCCAACTTCCGCCCCGGGCGTGCTGGCATGTGATCATGGCCAACGGCCAATTCCCCTGAGGCTAAGCTTCTCTGGAGTTTTTTCAAAGTAGATTGTTGATAGAAGTGCAGCGTAGTCCAAGTGTTTGGTGGAGCCCTCACTCCAAAACCAGTTCAGAGACTCAATTTGTCTGGGTCTGAGGGAAGGTCTCAGGAGCTCACAGAGAATGCTGTCTGCAGTTTACCATCTTGGCTCTGCCCCCCCTTCAAAGTTCTTAAGAGAAACATTGAGAATGTCCTTGTATCAATTTTTTCTGACCACCATAAACTTGTCCATTTTTTGTAACTGAACATTCCATGTATAAAGATGGTGTGATGGTAGCTGGTGAAGCATCTATTTTCTTCATGTTAATTGTTAGGCCCAAATTAGCATAAGCAGCAGAGAATTAACCCAAACATTTTTAACTCTGCTGAGACTACATCATGTGCACAATCATCTACAAACAAAATATCACACACCAATTCTCCCTCCACTTTAGTCTTGGCTTGTAGTTAATTTAGGAGTAGGTAAATGAAAAATAGCCTATCTTTCCCCTCAGCCAGCAAAGTTCCTGAGTTAATTAATCAATAAACATTTGTTAAGCACCTAGTATAAGTCAAAAACAATGATAATCCTGTGAATTATCACAAATATGAAAGCAACACAATCGCTGCCTATTCTAAGTAGGAGCCACAATAGGTTTGTAGTAAAGAGAGGATTTTTACAAAAGACATTTAGAGAGATTTGAGAGGTAAGGCCTAATGGTAGGATATCAAAAAGACCATTTAAGGATATAGAGTTTGAGATGAGCTTTAGCTAAGAGTCCAAGAGTCATGGGAGAATGTTTTACCATAATGGAGAACCTGAACAAAGGCACAGAGGTGGGAGGAAGAATGGTTTGAATGGAGTCTAACAAGTTGCTGGTTTATCTGAAGCCTAGAGTGCAGAGTGGGTAATCAGTCTGAAAATATAGACAAGTCAGATTAACAAGGGTTTTAAATGCAGAATAGAGGACTTTGCATTTTATCCTGGGAGTGATGGATAGTCATTAAAGTTTCTTAAAGAGGGCAGTGATGGAGTCAGACCCTCATGTTAGGATGGCAGCTGTGGCTAGATTGAAATGAAAGTAGGGAGACTATTTAGCAAACAATTACAATAGATCAGATGAGATATAATGAGGGACTAGAATAGGGTGGTTGTGGTCAGAATATAGACAAGATAAGATATTTACCTTATATTATATTGTTATATATATATCTCAATATATGAGATATTGAGGAAGTAGAATTGACAAGCTATCACAATCAACTGGATATGGAGGAATAAAGAATATCTCCTGAATTACAAACAGGTGCCCTCAACTGAAATAGGATAGATTAAAAATAAGGGTATATTTAGAAGCTAATGAATCCTAAGAGATATAGAGTTTGGGATTCCAAAAGACAGATGTGATGTGGAATTGAAACTCTGTAGACAAATGAAGGCTAGACAGCTCTGGAAGTCATATGGATAGATATGATAGTTGAATCTATGAGATCACCACTAAAACAGAAAAGGCTTAGGACAAAGCCCTGGAGTATACCCATTTATAAAGAAGCACATGGATAATGATACCAAAAAGAAGAGAAATGAGATTCAATTAAAAATGTAGAAAGAGAATCATTACAGAAAAAAGTCAAGAAACCCAATAAGGACAGGGTATTCAAGGAGGAGGGAGGTGATTAACAGTATTAAATGCCTCAGAAATGAAAAGAAAAATGAGGACTAAAAAAAGGTAAATGAATTTAACAATAGAGACCATTGGCAACCTTGGAGAAGGTAGTTTCAGTTGAGTGATAGGCCTAGTAAAGTTCCTGGTACATAGTAGGCACTTACAAGTACTTATTGATAGTTTCCAGTTTCTTCATCATCTTGGTTACCCTCAATTAACATTTTATAAAGCATTGTAGTTATTAAAATTCTCTCCATCTTGTTTTCATTAACCACAAATGTAAATGTGTAATTAAAAGCTGTCCTTTGCTACCAACTTTCACATCACATGGAAGAGATTATTATTTTTTAAAGTACTTTTCCTCTGCAAAGAATTATTTAACCCTTAGGGGAAATCAATCTATCCCTTCTAAGATAAGTAGCATTTTTAGTGCATCATCTTGGGAGAGTTTTTCATGAAGGAAACAACCTCTAGAGCAAGCAGTGTTCAAATAAGGGAAAGGTTCTGTGGTTGCAGCTGTGGCTGAAGCTGGAGACATTAGGATTTTCCATAATAAATCTATTAAAGAAGGGTTGTTTTCAATAAAAGATTTACATAACTAAAGAGCAAATTACACAAGGGCTCAATGTCTAGTGAAAATTATTTACTGCTAAATAATGGATACAGCTCTGTATGCCAGAGTGTTGCAAAGGGCCAAGCTGGGTTTCCATTTGTATTTTCCTTGCTTCTTGAAACCCTATTCATTAAATTTTCATATGCCCTTTATGCAGCCATTATACCAAAAATAACAAATGATCTATGCAATAAAGAAAAAAATGAGTTATTTACCAAAATAGCAAGAGTATGAAGATTTTTTCTCCTCCCCTTTCTGAATTTCTGGCCCACTTTGGTACCTCTGCTCTTATTCACTCAGCTTGTTTAAGAACTTAAAGACAAAGGAAGCATTAGAGAAAGAAATATATGCTTTAGCAGTATATGTCTGTTACTTGGAGCTAGTCTCTGAAACTTTGAGTTCCTGAACTGAAAATTTTTTGTTAAATGCATTTGAGACTTAACAACAACCGCCATAAATTTGTGAAAGATGAAAATAAAGAATGTCAGTAATCATTA
Organism: Myrmecobius fasciatus; assembly: GCA_023553655.1. Lineage (NCBI taxonomy): Eukaryota > Metazoa > Chordata > Mammalia > Dasyuromorphia > Myrmecobiidae > Myrmecobius > Myrmecobius fasciatus. The sequence goes on from JAJPUD010027064.1 coordinate 6,922, forward strand.
TATTTCAGAGTACTGCAAGATACAATGGAAAGATACTAAGTTTAGAGTCAGAAGACCTGAATTCAGATATGAGATTTACTATCTACTTAATATCTCTGGGACTCAGCTACTCTCATTTGTAAAATGAGGAGCTCTAATACCCCTTCCAGTTCCATCTTTCTTCCTATGATCCTAGTCTCTTGTGAAGTTCCTTAATATTACTTCACACTTTGGATTTTCACATTGCATACTTTGAAATAGGTAGAAAAAATATTATCATCCTCATTTCACAGAGGTTTGTTTTCAAGACACCTTACAGAATAATTGAAGAAACTGGAGTAGAATCTAGATCTTGATTTGGTATCCAGCTTTGTTTTTGTTATACTCTTTTATCAATCCCAGTCAGCTCCATGGTTTACCCAGCCCAGAGCTTTCTCAGTGCATTGGCATTAAAAGTGACTTCTTTGGCAACAGGTAATATAGGAATGTCCTAAAATTATAAATAACTTCATCTAAAACTTGTTATGAATTTCTCATGTAGAAAGTCATGTAGAAACTCATCCTACAAGTAAAAGACAAGGAAAAAAACAATAAATATTTTTGGAGCATAAAAATTCAAAATGATAATGAAGAAGAGATATTTTTGGTTTGGCTCTAGGGAATAGATCAATTCCCCATATCAGTTATTTAGCTGCAATACTTTTTCATATTAGAATGTAAAACATCTTGGGTGCTAGTAATAGCTGACTAGACCTTGGACAAACAATAAAAGATACCTCTGTGCCTGAACTCAGAAAAACAAACAAAAATAATGATTGAAAGTAAATTCATGAGAACAGTCAAAAATGTGATTTAAAATGTACAGAAACAGAATTTAAGAGAACTAAGTGTTCAGAGTTGGGAAAAGGGAGAGATCCAAGGTGATGGGTGACAAAAAAGGGGATTTCAGGTGAATTGAAAATAATGACAAAATATTTATTGAAGATCAGTTAACAAACAAGGCGAATGGGAACATGGTGCAAGTTAAAACCTAGAACCTTACATTAAGAAGCTTACAATCTAGTTGTAGAGATAGGTTATAACACAAAAGATGGCATATAGTTGTCCTAAGTGAATAGTATATATGGTATGCAACGTGGAAATTTGCTGAAAGGAGAAATCAAGAGATTTGGTGGAAAATAATCTATAAGGGTAGATTAGGGTGGGATTTATAAAAATGAAAAGAATGTGAGAAGATAATGTAAAGAGAATAAGAGAGTATCATGGTACAAACTGGAAACATTGTACAAATGTAAATTAGTTTGCTAAATGAGAAAGTTATGAAGAGAAAATAAAAAAATAGATAGGCAAGTGTAAGATAGTCAAAGGTGTTACATATAATAATAATTGTGACAATGGGAAATATAAGCAAATGAGAAGTTAAAAGTCTGTCTTGGAGGAGCCAATTCATTGTACTTAACTTCCTTATTTCTACTGTGTGTATTGTAGTTCTCTAGTCACCCACAGATGATGACCTCAGTGACCCTCACTCATCCCACATATCCAGTTAGTTGTGAAACCTTGCTGTTTCCATTTGTATAATATCTCTCACATTCAACCCTTTTCTCTACACACACAGTCACTATCTGAGAGATTAGACTCTCATCCATTCTCACTGCAATAATATAATCATTTTCTAATTGGTTTCTCTGACTCAGGTCTCTTCCTTCTCTAATCCAACCTTCATAGCTTCAAAGTGATTTTCCTAAACTGCAAATCAGATTGCATCACTTCCCTCCTCAATTAATTCTGGTGGCTTGCTATTGCTTTTAGGATAAAATGTAAATCCTTCAATATGGCTCTCTAAGCCCTTCATAACTTGTTCCTTTCCAGTAACTACAACAACAATAATTCCATACTATAGGGTCCAAATTAGCTTTTCTCTTCCTCACAAATGGCATTTCATCTCCCATTTCCCTTCCTTTGTATGGGCCAACTCTCATGCCTAGAATACATTTTCTGCCCACTTCTGCTTCCAATAATATTTCATTTCCTTGATGATGTTCAAGCACCATATTTTACATGGAACTTTTCCCTATTCTCACATCCCAATTGCTTGTCATAGTTCTTGGCAGAGAGTAGATAAAAAATTAATGCTTTTTAACTGATCAACAAATAAGCAAACACATGAGAGTACTAGCATAAGAGAAATACATAGCATTTAAATAACATTTCAAGATTTAAAAATACTTGTCACAAAACTGCATGTGATCAGCAATGAGAACATTCTAAGCCCCATTTCAGAAAGAGAAAAACTGAGGCAATGGGAGATGATACATCTAGTCTGCTCAAGCCCTCCTAGCTATGAAATATCAAACTCAGAACAGTCTTCTGACTTCAAGTGCAGATTTCCTTTCACTTTGTCTATTCTGCTCTTGTACTTAGCATTAGCCTTGAGAAGCTGGAAACAGGAATCCAAGAAGAGTGGATAATACTGTTTTTGAAGCTGGGCTATATGGCTATACTCTGAAACTGTGATTACTGAACTCACAAATAGTCCATGATTCAATTCGCCTCACTGCTTGGAGCACAGTGACTCTCACATTCCAGCAGACTGGACTGAATCATTTTGTTTCTTTAGTGACAATTTACCCAAAGGAAGGGCATAAGAGAAGAGAGAGTTGGTGGAAAGATGCAATTGGAAGGCCATAGCTCTGTGAAGTGATTCTCTACCCCTACCCTAAGGCAGCTAAGAACTTTCAGGGAAGGAAATGTCTTCGATGCCCCATATCCACCCAGACACCCACTCTGAATGTCATGGCTAGCATAGTATCCCATTTGAAATGTTGTTTTCTTTTCCCTCAGGAATTGTTGGGAAGTGGATTGTCCCTTTAATTATGCTGGGAATGAATAGATGATTATTTGATTAGAAATTTCACCCCTCCTATAGCACTAATTTAGCCCACTTCATGTTACTAAGGTTGGAGAAGCGTACGAGTTTCCTCAAAAGCAACGACTAGCCTGACACCGTGTGACATTTTGCCAAGATGTATTATGTTATTTCAAGTAGATCTGTTTTTTAAAATTTTAGTTAAGACTCAGTCAACCATCTCACCCAGACTACAAATGCAAGCTCTCTTTATAAGCTTCATCTCACTATTGATAAGCATGAAATTTTGATCCACTCCATTTGCAATCATGGCAGGTTCTCCTCTCTTTACCACACAACCCTTAGTGTCCCCTTCTCCCCGGAGCTCAGCAAAGATGTTGAATTTAGATGGACATTCAATCGGCTTAGCCCACGAAAGCTCAGAACTCTAGAACCCAAGAGATCCTTACGCCTCATAATCTCAGGTTTCTGGGATTACAAGTGTGTACTAACCTATTTGTCTCAAGTAGACTGTCTCAAGATGTGTAGGGGCATGTTTCTTCATAGCAACCTGTCCTTTGTTCTGTCTAACACAGTTATCAACTGTACCTCTAGCTCTTAGCAGCAAGAAACTGGTGCAATCTTTCTGTAACTTCTTAAAGGTTTTTCTGAAAAAGCTATGAAGCCTTCCATGACTAGGATATATTGTTTGTCGCCTTCTCTACATACTTAAAGCACTTAGAATCATAGATTATGAGGTAGAAGGGACTCAGAAACCTCCCATATTAGGGATGGGAAACTGAGATCCAGAAAAAATAAATAATTGGCCAAGATCACAAATGTAACAAGGGAAATACACAAAATTTGAACCTTGATTGTATGACAGTATCACGTTGTCCCCTAGATTCTGCTGGAATCTTGTCTGATTTGCAACATTTCATATTTAAATTGTTCATTATCACATATTATTTTCATATTCAATTAAATTTTTTCCCCACAAACATTTCTTAAATTCCTTGTAGACTTTTTGAGGATAGAGACAGGGTTTTTGTTAATTGTTTTTTTCTAATCCCATTATGTCCCCCACCATACCTAGTAGAGCATTAATCTTGCAGGACATACTCCCAAAGTATTTGTAAACTACAGGAAGAGCAGGTGCTAGGTGATGAAGGGATGCAGAGAAAGGTGAGAAGTCATCTAGTCCATTTCCTGTCTTCGAGCAGAGTCATCCCTAATTCATCTGAACTAAAATCCTCCAATTTAGCAGCTAAAGGTCTTGATGCACTCAAAAACTCCCCTTCACTTGTCCCAGGCTCCACATGCAATGAGATGGCCCCTGCCCTTCAGAAAGAAGAAGGCACTATTCTCTGCAGAACAAAGCTCCCTGTGAACCTATTTTCCCCTTTTCTTTTGCTCTTGTACAAAAACTAGCAAACGTTTTGGTTTGGAGAGACTAGTGTCAGGGGTGTCAAGGTTTTTAATTAAACCATGCACAGCCTCTGTTCTCTTCAGGGTAATTGAAGGCAGGTTGCTGAGTTGTTCTGGTTACATGGATTTGGGAGAAACTGGGTCCTCATTAACTGGGGGTGAGCGGGTGAGATTCATCCAAGGTAAACACAAGCAGCTCATGTGAGTCAGCCTTTAGGGAATGCCTTAGAAACATGGAGCAAAATACAAGAAAACATGCTACTCTGTGCTTTACTCTGTGCCTGCTTAGCAGGCAATCTAGTCTTGCCTTACAGCCTTCAGCCAGGATCACACTGAAGCTGTTCCACACTAGGGAGATTATTGTATTCCTTGATGTTAAATAAAATGATATTACGTTTCAGTGAGGTTTTTTGGTCATTTTTTCCACTTCTCAATAAATTAACATCTATTGTCTTGATCTCAGAGAGAGCATGATAGTATACACTCTACATATCAGCTATATCAATATGTTTTTTCTCATGACTATGGTGTCAAGTACTGAGTTTAGAGTTGCTGATCTAAATTCAAGTCCTCTCTGTCTCTTATCACCTGTGTGAGCTTGGCAACTTGCTGCTTTATCTTTACTTTTTACCTCATTTTCCTCATCTCTAAAGAGAGATGGTTGCACAAGATGACTTTTCTAGTTCTCTATCTCTCTAGATCTGTGATTTGTTGATGACAATGGTGGTGATGAGATAGAAGTAGTGGATAGAGCACTGGGCTTTGAATCAGGGATAACAGAGTACAAATTCTATCCCAAACAATGACTAGCTTTTTGTCTCTAGACAACAGACAAACTTCCTCAACCCACATTTGCTCATCTGTAAAATAAGGATAATATCATTGACATCTACAAGTTTTTTTTTGTGAAGATCAAGTTAAATAATAGAAGTAAAGCATGTTACACACTTTAAAATCCTATTTAAATTCTAGATGTCATTATTGCTTGTTATTTTTACTGTTGTTGCTGTAGAACATTCTTTTATCTTCTTTGCAATAAATGGCCCAGTGAATCTAGTACCAGGTCTGGAGTCAGGAAGATTCAATTTTATGAGTTTAAATCTGGTCTCAGACATTTACTAGCTGTGTGAACTTGGATATGTTATTTAACAGTTTGGCTCAGTTTCCTCTTCTGAAAAAATTTCTGGAGAAAGAATTGGCTGACCATCCTATTATCTTTATAAAGAAAACCTCAAGTATGTTCATGAAGAGCTGAGCATGAAAAGCTGAAATGACAACTAAACACAATAACAATGACAACTAAATATATAGTGCTGCTTTGAAGATGATTACATATGGTGATTGGCCAAGCATATTTAGCAGTATTTTAGATAATTTAGGGCATAATTCAATCAAAAAAGACTTCAAACTTCAAACAATCTGTGACTTTCATCATCTTTGATTTCATCAGCACTTACTCCAAAAGACATCTCAACTCTTACACAACTTCATAAAACATCATTAATCTTTTGAAGCCACACTTTAGTTAGAATTCTGAGATATTCTATTTGTTTCCTCTCATTATTATTATGATAAAATATGCATTTTTCTATTAATTTTACTCTTGAATCTGTTTCACTTCATAAGACTTTCCATATTTCTATGAAGCCATCATATTACTTCTTATGGAACAATAAGACTGCATTGCATTCACATGCCATAATTTGTTCAATCATTTTCCAATTGATGGAGAGAGATTTACTTCTAGTTCATTGCTACAATAGCAGTGAAAAGTGTGCTATAATAATTCTTGTACTTAAAGGTCCTTTCTCTTAGTCTTTGACCTCCTTACAGGATTTATCTAATAGTAATTTCATTGGGTTAAAATATTTACTTTTGTAGGATAGTCCCAAATTATCTTCCAAAATGCTTGAATCTGTTCACATCTTTACCATGCAATATATTTTGTGCCTTTTCTCCTAACATTTTTTTTGACAATTGTTATTTATAAATTTGGAATATGCAAATCAGGGGGCGGAGCAAAGATGGCGGAGTGAAAAGGTGACTCTCTGCATCCTCCTCTGAACTTCTCTCAAATCAACAATAAAATAAGCCTCTGAACTGATCTTCAAGTCAACGAATCAGGAAATATTTGGATACTGCTTGCAGATATCTCTATCACATCAGGTTTGTCTAGCTCGGACAGAGGCATAAACAGAGGACTCTGGTGTCAGAGAACTCTGGTGTAAGGCGGAAGTGAGGGTGGGACTCAGCTCAGCTCAGCTCATCCTGGCAAAAAACTCCAAACTCCAAACTCCAAATTCTAAACACCTGGAGTTTATTTGAGGCACTCAGGACACTCTGCCCTGATTGGGGGCAGGTGTGCTGGCAAACTTGCCTTGTTTAAGGAGTAATTCGGACTTAGTCCTAGCCCCCACCGGCCCAGCACCTTTAATTAATCCGCTGGAGCGCCCCAGGGCAAAACCTTCAGCCGGCCGTTTCAGCGGCTGTTATTTTCCCCCTACCTTAAAGAGATATCCACACTGTCTAAAAAAAAAATGAAGAGGCAAAAGAGAGCTCTCACCATAGACAGCTTTTATAAAGAGAAAGAAGAGAAGACCCCAGATCCAGAGGTTCCTTTAGACAAAATTCCAGAGGAAATCAGCAAGGACCATCACTGGTCCCTTTTTCAAAAGGCCTTTCTGGAAGATTGCTTAAAGAACCTAATAAAAGAGCTGGAGGATAAATGGAAAAATAAATTGAAATTAGGGCAAGAAGGATACAATATCTTGCAAGAAGGATATGATGCCCTGAAAAAGAGATATGAAAAAGACACCAATCTATTGAAAAATAAAATTAGTGAAGTGGAAAAAGAGTGCAATGAACAAAAAAATTCAATTGGCCAGTTACAAATGGAGCTTAAAAAGGTAACTGAAGAAAACAACACTTTAAAAATAAGAATTGAACAAATGCAAGTGAATGACTCAATAAGACTTCAAGAATCAGTCAAACAAAAACAAAAAAATGAAAAATTAGAAGAAAATATGAAATATCTCCTAGGAAAAACAACTGACTTGGAAAATAGATCTAGGAGAGACAATCTAAGGATTATTGGACTTCCTGAAAGCCATGATGAAAAAAAGAATCTAAACACTATCTTCCACGAAATCCTGAAAGAAAACTGCCCTGAGATTGTAGAATCAAAGGGCAAAATCACCATTGAAAGAATTCACTGATCACCTCATGAAAGAGACCCCAAAATTAAAACCCCAAGGAATATTGTGGCTAAATTTCAGGACTATAGCACCAAGGAAAAGATTCTGCTAGCAGCTAGAAAGAAACAATTCAAATACCGAGGATCAATAATTAGAATCACACAGGATCTGTCAGCCTCCACACTGAAGGATCGAAGGGCCTGGAACCAGATATTCCGAAGGGCAAAGGAACTTGGATTACAGCTAAGAATATCCTATCCAGCTAGAATGAGCATTATCCTCCAGGGAAGAAGATGGTCATTCAATGATATAGGTGAATTTCACCTATTTCTAATGAAAAGACCAGATCTGAACAAGAAATTCGACACAGAATTTCACATAGAACTCAAGAGATGCATAAAAACGTAAAAAGGAAAGGACTCTTGAGAACATTATTTCTAATAGGGGGATGCTTAAAGTTTGGGGGTATAATTAATTAGATGTTACTTTGATAATATGAAAAAGAGAACTAGAGGGGGAAAGGTTGTCATACTGGGGAAAAGAGGGGGGAAAGTGGTAAAAATAAGATCTAATAAAAAAAAGGAGGTAAAGACAAGGTAAAATCTCTTGAAGAGGCAAAGAAAACCTAATATAATTGAGAGAAGGAGGGGAGGGAGTTGAGCATTGTGTAAATTTTACTCTCATCAGGTTGGGCTCTAAAAGTCTTTATCAGACACTTGATTTCACATAGAAACTTGTCTGTTGCTAGAGGGAAGTGGGAGGGAAAGGAGGAAAAGAAAGGGATAATCTAATAGAAGGGAAAATAGAAGAATCAGGGGAAAGGAGTAAAAACAGGGGGAAGGGATCTAAAGGGTGGAGTATTGTTTGGAGGAGGGGGTCATCAAAAGCAAAGTACTGAGGTGGGGGGAAGGGAGAAAGGGGAAAGGAAAGGGGAAAACCTAACTTGGGTAAATAAGATGGCAGGAATTAAAGAATTAGTTATTCTATCTGTGAATGTGAATGGGATGAATTCTCCCATAAAGCAGAAGCGGATATCAGACTGGATTAAAAACCAGAATCCCACAATACGTTGTCTACAAGAAACACATCTAAAACATAGTGACACATATAGGATGAAGGTAAAAGGCTGGAGCAGGACCTATTATGCTTCAGGTGAACAAAAAAAAGCAGGGGTAGCAATCCTTATCTCAGATCAAGTAAAAGCCAAGATAGATCTAATCAAAAGAGATAAGGAAGGAAACTATATTTTATTAAAGGGTACCATAGATAATGTAGCAATATCTATACTAAATATATATGCACCAAGTGCAATAGCACACAAATTCCTAGGGGAGAAATTAAGAGAGATGCAAGAAGAAATAGACAGCCAAACGATCCTAGTGGGGGATCTCAACCTTGCTCTCTCAGAATTAGATAAATCAAACTACAAAATAAACAAGAAAGAAACTAGGGAGATAAACCAATTGTTAGAAAAGTTAGGTATGATAGATCTATGGAGAAAGTTGAATGGAGACAGTAG
>JAJPUD010027065.1:2309-15889 GCA_023553655.1 Myrmecobius fasciatus
ATGAGGTAATGAAACTGTAAGGTTAATATTGATCATATGTAGGATTTTTTTTAGCTCTAAGTCTATGATCCTATGATTCTACTAATCATTTGTTTGAATCATTATGGCATTGGAGGTGCTCTTAAATTCTTTTCATCAGAGTTCAAAATAAAAAAGTAAAAATTTAGATACATAGACTGAAACTTATTACAAGTAACTCTCTATGTTCTCAATAATAATGCTAAAAATAAGTGAGGGTATATATAGAGGTAGGCATTCAGAAACTGGAGAAACTTAAAATCATGCTACAATAGGAGTGATGGCCAAGCATGTTTAAGTTGAAGAGCTAAAGATTTAAATGGAAAATGGCATGCATATTAAAATATTTGAAAGGCTATCATAGAAAGCAGCCTGGGTTAGCAAATATAATATTAGACTAGGAATTAGGAGGTTTTGGTTCTGGGCCTGACTCTGCAACTACCTAGACCTTGGGAAAACCAATTTTCCTTTCTGATTTCAGTTTGCCCATTTAGAAAATGACTAACATATTAAAATGTTCTAACATTTCTCACAGCACCTGCCTTCTATGAAAAAAAAAAGATCTATTATGTGACCATAGAAGGCAAAACCAATGGGTGAAAATTTTAAAGAACCATATTTTGATTTATAAAAAAGTAATGATTATAATTGTCCACAAGAAACATGAGATATCTTTACATTTTCATTAATGTCTTTATTGATGTAGTGAAGCTGAGTCTAAATGATTATCTTTTGGGCATTTTGTAGGGAGAATTTCTATTTAGCAACAGATTGGACAAGATGATGCTCAGTTCTTTTGAAACTCTAAGACATATGATTTCATGAGGAAAGAGAAGGCCTGATAGTAGCAGATATGTTACCCTGATCCACTGGATGATGTCAGTAATGACACCATCAAAGTTCTGGTGCTTTATGTTATATTTTTTATTTCTCTTGGCAGATGTATAAATGTGTGGAAAGTTGAAGACAAACTGAAGAATGTGGGTCAGTCAGTGTATAAGGAACTGGGTTTATGATATGGAAAATGGAGGATATCGTCAAGGAATGTTTAGTAGACTAATCTGATTTGAGATTAAGGTTCATATAAAGAAACTATAAGAAATGAGGTTGGAAAGGTAGTTTGGTGCTAAGCTGTAAAGGATTTTTAAAGAAAAGATAATGTATAATAAATTCTTTTTTTGGCCTTGCTGCCTAATTATTATGCTTAATGCCTTAGATACTGGGAACATGAGATAGAGTTTATATTAAAAGTTTAGTTAGTGTAGTTCAAAAGGGGAGGAAACTTCTGGAAAAGGACAAAAGTGCCACATAGGGATGACAGTTATGAGAGGAGAATGGATGTCAACAGGGACCGTTTTAAATATGCAGCCCCTGTTTTCCCTAGTTCCATAGATAGTCTTGTGGTTTCGACATGTAATAAGAAGATTGAATTTGGGCTTGATTGAATAGGCCAAAGTCATTTAAATTTAATTACAGAGTTTTAGACAAAGACCTAACTTGGCACTGATAGGGTACTATCCAATCACTCATGAGGCAAAGAAATGGGATAATCTGGATCACTGAAAAGATGTTATTCCCTGAATTGCCAAGTAAGGAATGTGGAATACAGGGAATTAAGAAGCTATATTACAGTGTAAAAACTGATGGGATGGGGGAGACATCAAATGTCTTGTTCAGTTAAACTTTAGCATCCTAGAAGCTGGGGCTGACTCAGACAATCCTGGTTTTGCCAGCTCACATAAGGTTCTTCAATGACAATCAGTATCCAATTCACTTTACATTGTTGTGATGATTCCACATGTCATAAAGATGCAATGTTTTATTAATATTTTTTACTGTAGCAAGATATTATTTATTCTACATCTCTTATATTCTCAATTAGGAAAATGTATATTTCTTGAAGGCAGAGACTGTTTCATCTTTGCCTTTGTATTCCCAGAATCTAGCAAATGCCTAGTGCAGAGCAAGTAATAAATAATCATCAACAAATTAATTGGTCTATTTCTATTTGGAATCTTACTGCGAATACTTTGCACTGTCTTATGTCACTCTTTGTTTATATGGTTAGTCAGCTAATTTGGATGCTAATAACACAATAATAGTTTCTTTTTTATTTTTTGATGGAAGTTCATCAATTTTTTTTTCTATAGGTGAGTAGAGCATTTTCCATCATTCATCCTTTGTTCTTGTTTAGATTATCATATTACTGAGAAAAGCTAAGTCTTCCATAGCTGATCAGGACAAAATATTACTGACATTATCCACAATGGCTTTTTGTGTCTGCTCATTTCCTTGAAATGCCAGAATTTCATGGGACCTGGCCACACCCACCCAGCAACAGAAGTCAGTAAGCACTGACAGACGCACATTTTGCTTACAGAGGAAGCTTGGACAATCTCCCTTGCCCTTAAAGCATATCTCAACTTAAAAAAATAAGTAAAAAAGTAAAAAGAATCCTGACCATAGATAGTTTTTATGTTGAAAGAGAAGAACAGATTTCAAACCCTGAGTTGAATAAAAGTAGATGGTCTCGACACAAAGCCTCAAAGGGACAAATAAATTGTTCCCCATCACACAAGGTTCTCCAAAAAGAAAGTAAAATGGATCTTGAAAGAGAGCTAGAAGAAAAATGGGGAAAGAAATGAAAACTTTGCAAGTGCATTTGGAAAAGGCAACAAAGAAATTATCTGAAGAAAATTCACTACAAAATAGACTTAGTGAAATGGAAAAATCATATCATTCATTAAAAGATAGATTTGACAGAATTCTGAAAAAGCAAAATTTGTGAAATGGAAAAAAAATCCACAGAGCAAAACAACTCATTTACAAATTCAATTTGACAAATACAAAAAGAAGTAAAAAAAAAGTAGATCAAGAAGATAATTCACTGAAAATCAGAACTGAACAAATGGAAATGAATGACTCAATGAGACATCAAGAATCAGCCAAACAAAACCAAAAAAAAAGAAAAAAAAGAAGAAAATGTAAAATACCTACTTAGGAAAACAACTGACCTGGAAAATACATTTAGAAGAAACAATTAAGAATTATTTTACTTCCTTAAAACCATGATAAAAAACAAAAAAGATCCTAGTCACTATATTTCAGGAAATCATCAAAGACATATGCCCATATGTCATAGAAACAGAAGGTAAAATAGCCATTTAAAGAATTCACAGAACATCTCCTGAAAGAGAACCCCAAATTAAAACTCCAAGGAACATTATAACAAAATTTCAGAACTATCAGACTAAGGAAAAAATATTATAAGCAGCCAGAAAAAAAACAATTCAAATACTGAGGAGTCACAATCAGGATTACCCAGGGCCTAGCAGTTTCTACCTTAAAGGATCAAAGGGCCTGGAATCTGATATTGCAAAAGGCAAAGGAAATTGGAATGCAGCCAAGAATAAACTATCCCACTAAACTAAGCATTTTCTTTTAGGGAAGCAGAGGGACATTCAACAAATAGGTGAATTCCATTTATTTCTGATGAAAAGACAAGAGCTAAACAAAAAATTTGACCTCCAAATGTAGAACTCAAGAAAAGCATAAAAAGGTAAAAAGAAAAGAACTCTTGAGAACTTTTTTTTCTGTAATGAGTATACATAGAGAGTGCATGTATAATTTGAATTTACTGTTATAATATAAAAAAGAAATTAGAGGTGGAAAGGGGATTGTACCAGAAAAAGGGGAAAGTGGAGGTATGTAACGACCAGTATTACAATTAAGGGTAGGATATACTTACCTCTACAGGCTTCGGATGTCTCCGGCTTCCAGCCTCCACTGGAAGGAACTTCACAGTTCACCACAGGACACAGGGATATGCTTATCTTACTTTATTAAGTTCTGCCACTACATCTTGTCCTATCTTAAGCTAATGGTGGTGGTCTCTATGGCCGCAGGCTCTATGGCAGCAGGCTCTCCTCTTCCTCTTGCAGCCTCCTTTTATACCCTTCTCTTCCTTCCCCGCCCATGCCACAGTGAACCAATCGTGTCCCACCCCGAAGGTATCCGGTCTGAGCTGGCATGCTCTGATAGGGCGCCAGCCCGCGAGCCATGTGCAGCACCTGCAGATTGTGTGCAATATGCAAAATATCTATCACGTGACTTAGGCTCTATGGTCCACCATCCCGTGGTGTTCTGCTCCATCAGCACTGCCATATCAGCAGTGTTATGCCACACCCTGTGCTCAGCCATTAGGCCCCCAGATGGTCATGTGCGTCCCTGCTGGCTACAGGCCCCAGGGCCTTACAGAGGTAAAATTAGGAAAATTGTATCTCGTAAAGAGGCAAAGAAAACCTGTTATAATTGAAGGAAAGAAGGAAGGGGAATGAACATTGTGCAAATCTTACTCTTGTCAGATTTGGCTCAAAAAAGAATGTTATACATATTTGTTTTTGCAGAGAAACTTGTCTCACTTTATAGAAAAAGTGAGGAGAGGAAAGGGGAAAAGAGAAGGCAATAAACAAAATAAATAGAAGGGAAAACAGTAATAGTAGGGAAAGGTATAAGAAAGGGGAAGAGACTCTAAATGGGGAGGGCTGTTTGAGGCAAGTGGTGCATATAAGTAAAATATTGGGGAGGAGGGAAAGGGGAAAAGGAAAGAGAAAAGTATAATTTAGGGTAAATAAGATGGCCAGAAATACAGAATTAGTATTTTTAACCATAAATATGAATGGGGTGAACTCTCCCATAAAGTGGAAGAAGATAGCAGATTGGATTAAAAGCCAGAATCCTACAATATTTTGTTTACAAGAAACACATTTAAAGCGGAGTGTTACATAAAGGGGAAAGGTAAAAGGCTGGAGCAGAATCTATTATGCTTCAAGTGAAGTAAAAAAAAAAAAAAGCAGGGCTAGTAATCTTTATCTCAGATCAAATAAAAGCAAAGATAGACCTAATTAAAAGAGATAAGGAAGGAAAGTATATCTTGCTAAAGGGTACTATGCATAATTAAGCAACATCAATACTAAACATATAGGTACCAAGTGGTATAAGATGGGAATTCCTAAAGGAGAAGTTAAGAGAGCTGCAAGAAGACATAGACAGCAAAAGTATAATAGTGGGAAATCTCAACCTTTCTATTTTAGAACTAGATAAATCAAACCACAAAAATAAATAAGAAATAAGTTAAAGAGGTAAATAGAGTACTAGAAAAGTTAGATATGATAGAACTTTGGAGAAAATTGAATGGAGACAGAAAGAAATATACTTTCTTCCCAGAAGTAAATGGAACTTATATAAAAATTGGCCATATATTAGTACATAAAGACCTCAAAATCAAATGCAGAAAGGCAGGAATAATAAATGCATTTTTCAGATTGTGATGTAATAAACATTACATTCAATAAAAGGCCAGGGAAAAATAGATCAAAAAGTAATTGGAAACTAAATAATCTCATCCTAAAAAATGAATGGATGAAACAGCAAATCATAGACACAATTAATAATTTCATCCAAGAGAATGCCAATAATGGGACAACATACCAAAATTTGTGGGATGCAGCCAAAGCAGTAATAAGGGCAAATTTTATATGTCTAGATTCTTTCTTGCATAAAATAGAGAAAGAGAAGATCTTTTGAATTAATTGAATTGAATTAATTAAACTTATAGAAGATCTATTGAATTAATAAATAAAACTAAGATTTTCTTTCATAAAAAAATAACAAAATAGATAATGTCTAGTTAATTTGATTAGAAAAAGGAAAGAGGAAAATCAAATTGTTTGTCCCAAAAATGTAAAGGAAGAACTTTCCACCAATGAAGAGAAAAATAGAGCAATAATTAGGAATTATTTTGCCTAACTTTATGCCAATAAATTTGATAACCTTAATAAAATACAGGAATATCTACAAAAATATAGATTGCCCTGATTAACAGAACAGGAAATAAATTACTTAAATAGTCCCTTTTTAGAAAAAGAAATAGAATAATCTATTAATCAACCCCCTAATAAAAAATCCCCATTTACATGTGAATTCTACCAAACATTTAAAGAACAATTAACTCTAATATTATATAAAATATTTGAAAAAATAGGGAAAGAAGGAGTCCTATCAAATTCCTTTTATGACACAGACATGGTTGATACCTAAACCAGATAGGATGAAAACAGAGAAAGAAAATTATAAACCAATTTCCCTAATAAATAATTGATACAATAATCTTAAACAAAATATTAGTAAACAGACTATAGAAAGTCATACCCAGGATAATACACCATGACCAAGTAGGATTTATATCAGGAATGCAGTGATAATTCAATATGAGGAAAACTATTATCATTATTGACTATATCAATGACCAAATTGACAAAACATATAATTATCTCAATAGATGCAGAAAAAGCATTTGATAAAATCCAACCTTCATTCCTATTCAAAACTCTAGGGTATAGGAATAAATGAACTTTTTCTTAAAATAATTAGTAGTATCTATTTAAAACTATCAGCAAGCATCACATGTAATGGGGATAAACTGGAACCATTCCCAATAAAATTAGGTGTGAAACAAGGTTGTCCACTATCACCATTACTATTCAATATTGTACTTGAAATGCTACCTTTGGCAATAAGAGAAAGAAAAAGAGATTAAAGGAATTAGAGTAGGTCATGAGAAAATCAAATTATCATTCTGTGATGGTATACTTATAGAACCAGAGAGAATCAATTAAAATTATTAGAAATAAGCCACAATATTAGAAAAGTTGCAGGATACAAAATAAATTCACATAAGTCATCAGCATTTTTATACATCAGTAACAAAATCCAACAGCAAGAAATAGAAAGAGAAATTACATTTAAAATAACTGTTAATAGTATAAAATATTTGGGAACCTATCTGCCAAGGGAAAGTCAGGAGCTATATAAGCAAAACTACAAAACATTTTCCACACAAATAAAGTCAGATCTAAACAATTGGAAAAATATGAACTGCTCTTGGATAGGTCAAGCGAATATAATAAAGATGACAATGCTATCCAAACTAATCTATTTATTAAGTGCTATACCAATGAAACTCCCAAGAAACCATTTTACTGACCTAGAAAAATAACAAAATCCATCTGGTAGAATAAAAAATTAAAAAAAAAACTTTATGGGAATTAATGTAAAAAAAAGCAAATGAAGGTGGTGTAGCTGTACTGGATCTAAAACAATATTATATAGCAATGGTCATCAAATCCATTTGGTAATGGCTAAGAAATAGAGTAGTTGATCAGTGGATTAGGTTAGGTTCACAGGACAAAAGAGTCAATGACTATAGTAATCAAGTGTTTGACAAATCCTAAGACTCCAGCTTTTGGGATAATAATTCACAATAATATTTGACAAAAATTGCTGGGAAAATTGGAAACTACTATGGCAGAAATTAGGCATTAACCCACTCCAAGATAAAGTCAAAATGGATTCATGATGTAGCGATAAAGATTGATAATATAAACAAATTAGAATAACATAGGATAGTTTATCTCTTAGATCTGAGGAGGAGGAAGGAATTTGTGACCAAAAAATAACTAGAGATCATTATTGGTCACAAAATAGATAATTTTGATAATATTAAGTTAAAAAGTTGTTGTACAAACAAAACTAATGCAGAGAAGATTAGAAGGGAAATAATAAACTGAGAAAATATTTTTGCATTCAAAGGTTCTGGTAAAAGCCTCATTTCTAAAATATATAGAGAATTGACTCAAATTTATAAGAATTCAAGCCATTCTACAATTAATAAGTAGTCAAAGGATATTAAAAGATAATTTTCAGATGAAGAAATTAAAAGAATTTCTAGTCATATGACAAAGTACTACAAATCACTATTGATCAGAGAAATGTAAATTAAGACAACTTTGAGATACTACTATATACCTCTCACATTGGTTAAAATGACAGGAAAAGATAATGACAAATGTTGGAGTGGATATGGGAAAACTGAGACACTGATACATTGGTGGTGGAACTTGTGAATGGATCCAACCGTTCTGGAGAACAATTTGGAACTATACTCAAAAAGTTATCAAACTGTGCATACCCTTTGACCCAGCAGTGTTTCTATTGGACCTATATTCCAAAGAGATCTTAAAGGTGGGAAAGAGACCCATATGTGCAAAAATGTTTGTGGCAATCCTTTTTCTAGTGGTTAAAAATTGGAAACTGAATGGATGTCCATCAATTGGAGAATGGTTGAATATATTATGTTATGGAATATTATTGTTCTGTAAGCAATGACCTGCAGGATGATTTCAAAGAGGCCTCGACAGACCTATATGAACTAAAGCTAAGTGAAATGAATAGAACCAGGAGATATTTATATATGGCAACAAGACTATACAATGATGCATTCTGATGCATGTGGCTCTCTTCAACAATGAGATGATTCAAACCAGTTCCAGTTGTTCAGTGATAAACAAAGCCATCTACACCCAGAGAGAGGACTGTGGAACGGAATGTGGTTCACAACATAGCATTTAATTTTTTGTTGCTTGCTTGCTTGCATTTTATTTTGCTGCTTCTTTTTCTTTTCTTTTTTTTTTTACTGCTTTGATTGGATTTCTCTTGTGCAGCACAATAATTGTATAAATATATATGCATACATTAGATTTAACATATATTTCTTTCATGTTTAACGTATATTGGACTACTTGCCATTTAAGGGAGGACTTGGGGGAAGGGAGGGAAAATTGGTAATAAGGTTTTGCAAGGGCTAATGTTGAAGTATTGTACACACATATGTTTTGAAAAATAAAAAGCTTTAATAGAAAATATAGTTTGAGATCTGGTATTAATAAGTCATCTTTCTTTGTATTTTCTCATTAAATCCTTGATAGTATTGACCTTTTGTTCTTCCAGATGAATTTTTAAAGCTATATTAAATAATATTTTTGTAGTTTGATTGGTGTGAGACTGAATATATATATATTAATTTAGATACCATTGTATTTTATTGGCCCAATCTACCCATGAGCAATTGATTTTTTCCAATTTTTTGGTTCTTATTTTATTTCTATGAAAAGTATTTTGTAATTGTGTACATATAGAACATATAGTGGGTCTGTCTTGATAGATAAATTTGATATATTTTATATTGTTTATAGTTATTTTAAGTGAAATTTCTCTATCTTGCTGCTGGTTGTTGCTATTCATATAAAGAAATGATGATTTCTGTGGATTTATCCTATATCCTAAAACTTTTGTAAAATTGCTAATTATTTCAAGTCATTCTTTTAGTTGATTCTCTAGAATTTTCTAAGTTTACTATCATATCAGGTTCAAAGACTAATATTTTTGTTTCCCCACTTATTCTAATTCTTTCAATTTCTTTTTATTTTCTTATTAAAATAAGCTATCATTTTAGTACTGTAATGAATAGCAGCGATAATAATGGACATCCTTGCTTTACCTCTGACATTTTGGGGAAGGCTTCTTGCTTATCCCCATTACAGATAATGTTTGCCAAATATTTTAGATAGATACTGTTTGTTGTTTTAAGGAATGTTTCTTTTACTCCTATGCTCTCTCATGTCTTTAATACAAATGGGTGCTGCATTTTCTCAAAAGCTTTTTCAGCATTTACGGATTTCTTTTTGTTTTGTTTGATATGGTCAATTATGTTGAAAGTGTTTCTATTATTGAACCAACCCTGCATTCCTAATAAAAATCCTACCTGGTCATAATGTATAATCCTTGTGATAAATTGCTGTAATTGCCTTGCAAGTATTGTGTTCAGAATTTTTGCATTAATTTTAGGGAAATTGGTCTATAATTTCTTTTCTTTGTTTTAGCTCTTCCTAGTTTTAGGTATCAGCATCGTATTTGTATTATAAAAGGAATTTAGTAAGATTCTTTCTTTGCCTGTTTTTCTGAATAGTTTATGTGTTATATGAACCAATTGTTCTCTTAATGTTTGGTTAAATTACTTGTGAATCCATCTATTTCTGGAGAGTTTTATTAAGGAGCTCATAATAGCTTGTTTAGGTTATTTTTATAAGATTATTTACGCATTCTGTTTCTTGGTGTTATTCTGGATAATTTATAATTTCATAAATATTCATCAGTTTTGCTCAGGCCAGATTTATTGGCATATAATTGGTAAAGTATTTACTGATTGCTTTAATATCATCTTCATTTGGTAGTGATTTCATGTTTTAATTTTTGATATTATATATTTGATTCCCTTTTGTTAAAATTAACAATTATTACACTTATTATTATATTATTAAATTTAACAAAAATTAACTTAAATTTTCCTCCAATAATAACCAACTTCAATGGCTTTTTTTTCATTTAATCTTATTAATCTAACTTTTGGTTTTCAGGTTTTCTAATTTGGTACTCAATTTGGAGGTTTTTATTTGTTCTTTTTCTAGATTTTTTAGTTGTATGCCCAATTCATAATTTTTTAAATTGATGAATTGTTCTTCTCCTACTTTGTAAATGTAAGAATTTAGAGAAATATGCCTCCCACCCAAATCTGTTTTGGCTGCATCCCATAAATTTTGGTATGTTGTCTCATTGTTGCCCTTCTTTCTGGTGAAATCATTGACTACTGCTAGTATTTGTTCTTTGACATACTTATTATTTAGAATTGATTATTTTTTTTAATTTTAATTTTAATTTATCTTTCCACTGCCCTTTGATGAATATAATGTTTATTTCATTATGATCTGAAAATAATACAATTAATATTTATGCCTTGCTACATTTGATATTGAGATTCTTATGACAATTCTTTTCAATTTTTGTGTTAGTGACACATGCTACTGAAAAAAAAAAGTATATTCTTTTCTGCCTCCATTTAATTTCCTTCAATGGTCCATTATAGCTAAGTTTTCTAATATTCTATTTACCTCTTTAGTTTCTTTCTTGTTTTTTTTTTTTTGTTGGGAGGAAGTTAAGATTTCCTATTAGTATAGTTTTGCTTTCTATTTCTTTCTGTAACTCATTAGAGTTCCTCTTTTAAATATTTGAATATTATACCAATTGACACATACTTGTTTAGCATTCATATTGCTTCATTTTCTATAGCATGATGTAGTTTCCTTCCTTGTCTCTTTTAATTACCTCTGTTTTTTATTTCAATTTTTTCAGAGATCAGGATTGCTTTCCCTACTTTTTTTAAAACTTCAGCTGAAACATAATGATTCTGCTTCAGCCCCTTACATTTGCTATGTGTCTCTTTCATTTGGGTTTCTTGTAAATAGCATATTGTAGGATACTGGTTTTTAATCCACTCTGCTAGTTTATTTTTTAATTAATTAATTTTGGCTGCATATATACATTCATTTAAAGAAATATTTCCTAATGAATCATTCTGGGAGATAAAAAATAAGAAAAAAAGGGAAAAAAACATAAGACAAAAATAAAATAGAAGAAAAAAGAAAGTGAATATAGCATATGTTCATTTGTATTTAGTCTCAATAGTTCTCTCTCTGGATATGAATGGCATTTTACATTCAAAGTCTATTGGAATTGCTTTACATCACTGAACAACTGAGAAAAAAGAAGTTCGTTATAGTCGATCATCCTACAATCTTGCTGTTATTGTACACAATACATTCCTGGTTTTGCTTGTTTTGCTCAACATCAGTTCATGTAAATCTTTTCAAGCCATTCTAAAATCAGCATGTTCATATTTGTCTTTTCTTTTACCGTTTCCCTCCTCATTATTGTTTTTCTTCTATCTACCAGCTCTCCTGATCTGTTTTCCTTTCTACCAGTCCCCCCCCATTTTTATTTAATCTCTTTCACTCCTGATTTCCTGTTGTATTAGTTGATTTTTAATATTTAACTGAGTTTCTATAACATAAATATAGTTCTCAAGAGTTTTTTTTTTCTTGTTACTTTTTTATGTTTCTCTTGTGTTCTGTGTTTGTAGATCAAATTTTTTGTTCAGTTCTGGTCTTTTCAGTAGAAATAGGTGAAATTCTGCTATATCATTGAATGACCATCTTCTTCCCTGGAAGATAATGCTCATTCTAGCTGGGTAACTTATTCTTGGCTGTAATCCAAGTTCCTTTGCCCTTCAGATGATCTGATTCCAGGCCCTTCGATCCTTCAAAGTAGAAGCTGCTAGGTCCTGTGTGATCCTAATTGTGGCTCCCCCGATATTTAAATTGTTTCTTTCTGGCTTCTCGTAATATCTTTTCCTTGGTATGATAGTTCTGGATGTTAGCCACAATATTTCTGGGGGACTTAATTTTTGGGTTTCTTTCATGAGGTGATCGGTGGATTTTTTCAAGGAGTATATTTATGTTATAGATACTTATAGAATGAGGGATGATTTTATGAATCTATTATTACATTATGATTATGATATTATTACTGTGATTTTATGATTATTATGATATGATAAACTGAAAAAGAAACTAGAGGGAGAAAAGGGATAACACTGGAAGAAGAGGAAAAGGAGGTAAAATAAGGGAAATTACATCACATGTAGAGGCAAAGAAAACCTATGATTGAGGGGAGAAAAGGGAGGGGAATGAGAATTGGGTTAATCTCCATCTCATCAGATTTGGCTGAGAGGGAATAATAGACTTACTTATAAGGAAACAGGAGGGAAAGTGGGAAAAAAGGGGTGTGTGGGGCTCTAAAGAGGAAGGATTGTTTGAGGGAAGTGGTTTTCAAAAGTAAAATAGTAGGGAAGAGGGAAAGGAGATAAGAAAGAGAAAAGCATAAGCTGGGGTAAATAAGATGGCAGGAAATACAGAATTAGTTATTTTAACTGTGAATGTGAATGGAATGAACTCTCCCTTAAAGCAGAAGCAGATAGCAGACTGGATTTAAAACCAGAATCCAACAATATGTTGTATACAAGAAACACATCTAAAACATAGAGATACATACAGGTTGAAGCTAAAAGGCTGGAGCAGAATCTATTATGCTTCAGGTGAACAAAAAAAAAAGCAGGGGTAGCAATCCTGATCTCAGACCAAGTAAAAGCAAAGATAGACTTCATTAAAAGAGACAAAGAAGGAAATTATATCTTCCTAAAGGGTACCATAGATAATGAAGCAATATCAATACTAAACATATATGCACCAAGTGGTATAGCATGGAAATTCCTAGAGGAAAAGTTCAGAGAGATGCAAGAAGAAATAGACAGCAAAACTATAATAGTGGGGGATCTCAACCTCCCTCTTTCAGAACTTGATAAATCAAACCACAAAATAAATAAGAAAGAAGTTAAGAAGGTAAACAAAATGTTAGAAAAGTTAGGTATGATAGATCTTTGGAGGAAATTAAATGGAGCCAGAAAGGAGTTTACTTTTTTTCTCAGCAGTCCATGGAACTTATACAAAAATTGACCATGTGTTAGGACACAAAAACCTCAAAATCAAATGCAGGAAGGCAGAAACAATAAATGCATTTTTTTCAGATCATGACGGAATAAAAATCACATGCAATATAAGGCCAGGAGAAAATCGACCAAAAACCAGTTGGAAACTAAAATATCTCATCCTAAAGAATGAATGGGTAAAACAGAAAATTACAGATACAATTACTAATTTCATCCAAGAGAATGACAATAATGAGACAACATACCAAAATTTGTGGGATACAGC